>RJWT010002335.1:0-41434 GCA_004365215.1 Cuniculus paca | reverse complement strand
TAAGGCAAAACAAAACAAAACAAAACAAAATAAAACAAAAAAAAACAGCTGCCAGGGGGTGGGGAAGCAAGGGCTGAGGTAAGCAGAATCCAGGTCAAATAACAAAAACTACAGCTAGCAGGGAGGCAGGGAGGCAGGGACTGGGATAAGCAGCCTGAAAAGACAAAAATCAAGGAAAAAGGAAAACAGGTATGAAGCAATCCTACAAATGACACCCTCAGACTTCAACCATGTGTGGACTTGTCAGTGTGCATTCTCTTCAGAGCTCTGGAGAAGCTGTCCAGGTAAATTTTTCAGCAGATCTAAGGCTCTATTTCTGAAACTTGTAGCGATAGTTAGTATACACCCGGTTATATATGTACGCAGGAATGTCTACAGATATAGCTGGTCTTTTAGCTGGTTACAAGCTGTTTCTGTAGAGTTATGTTTTATTTCTGTGTTATCTATCTATATAGAGTCCACTATAATTCATGAGGTCAGGGCCAGTGACACATATACTGAAGCCTGAGCTGGCTGCAGGGGTATGGGTGTCAGTGCTGTGGCTCAAGCTTGCAGAACAAAAGATTGAGGACATGTCTGACTCTGATCTTCTGGGAATACTGGGTAAAGTTTTTCTGACTGGGGTTGATGTTTCAGTCAATTGGATCTCTGGAGGGGGCTTAGGCCTCTGGACCAGATTATTTTGCACAATTTGTAGCAGGTTTCCAAACAGCAATTTGCTGTGCAGATCATCCCTAAAGGGGAGTTTTCACCACAATAATTTTGTCCAAGGTGACCACATACTATCTAGCCTGCTGGATTTCATTCCTAACACAGCTACTTCCATTTATAAACAGGGTAAACTCAGCATCTGTCAAGGGGTCCTTTTTTAGAATAGTTCATCCCAGTATAGCATGTGACACCTAGACAATTAAGTCTCGGTCTAAGGTGAGCTTGTCATCTTTTTTGATAAGGACAATGACTATTAGAGTGCAGAGGCAAACAGGCAAGGCAGCCTTTAGAGGCCATTGGGTGCTTCCAGGGACTGACAGTCTGAATAAGCATCATTGAACCTCTAGGAGATTGAGTCCAGGTCAGTTGGCTTTTGAGTCCAGAACAATTGAGATTTCCATTTAAAGGCAAAGAGGTGCTGGTGGACAGGAGCCAACTGAAGACAAAAAAAAAATTTTTTTTTAGGTCTAGGCAGGTGTACCAGCAGCCTGTGAGTGGCAGAAGACTGAGGCAATGTATATGGAGGGCAATTGTGATGACTTTGGCAGTTAGGGGATCTTGAACTGGCTTTTCAGGCAGGAGAGGTACACTGTTTGATGCAGGTGGGAGTTTCCTTGGGACATAGTTTGATCACCAAAGGAGCATGATTGATATCAATCTCTGGGGGTGAGTCTTTTGTCCATGCTTCTGGAAACAAATCTCAAAATTTCAGGGTTATGATTACCAGGCATTTCAGGCTGATGTAGGCATTATTCTTTCTCCCAGGGTACAGTCAAGTCCAGGACAGGGGACCTGAGTGTGAGGGAGGTTGGTCACATCCCAGGAGAGGTATAGGGCACTCAAGCATGTACAGGAATTCATGTTTGACAAAGTGTCCATCAACCTCACAGGATCTACTTGGCAGAACTTTTTTTTCAGTGGGGGCTCCAGTGAGTAACTTCAGTAATTTTAGACATTGTTATTGGCTCCTTGCCTCCCTCTTTAAGGTTCTCCAGGAGAGCAGTGCAGTACTGATTTAAGGTTTCATGATCCTCTATCACACTACAATCCCAGTTTATACATGCTCCAAGGAGAACTGTGTCCATCCAACCACCAGGATCAGCCACAGCAGCAGGGACTTTTTCCTTTAATTAGACTTGGGCCCCATCTAAAATATTCTTTAGTATTAAACAGAGTCAGTAGGAGCTGTTGACAGTAGAGCAGGAGGCTATAATGAAGGACACAGAACTGGAGGTGGTGGCATCATGGATGACTGAGCAGTTTGGGGTTGGTGAATGTAAGGAGGAGGTAAGTCAGGCTCAGGGTCCTGGGGCAGAACAGGATAAAGCTTTTCTGGCTTGGGTTTAATCTGAGAGCCTCTCAGATAACCTCGTGGGTTTGTTTTAACAACTAGGATGACTTTCTTGTCATGCAGGACACACAGGTAGAGCCAAGGTGGGTGAGTTTTTAACCATTATAACAATTGAGTCCAAGTGAACTGGCCTTTTATCTCAAGATTTTCCCAGCTGAAAAGGCTTATGGGAATCCACAAGCAGAGGCTGTGTTGTTGACAGCACAGAGATCTTGTACAAGGTGATTAACAGTTTATTAGGTTGAGGTATGACTGGATGCCTATTTGTGCTTCCCATGACATCTGACAGCAGTGGGGCTCACACTGAGATGACATGGTTGATAACCAAGCTTGAAGGTGAGTCTTTCGTTTATACCTCTGGGAGGAAAGTTTTTTAGAACTTCAGGATTGCAGTTTTTTAGAACTTCAGGATTGCAGTCTCTGACTCATGTTTTTCTTGGGGAATAGTCAAAGTTGAAAGTGCAGGGTTAAAAAGAGGGAAGCTGACTATCTTGGTGCAAAGTAAATGTCATCCTAGGCTGCAAGTTTGTGTCTGTTAGAAGGGGCAAGATGCAAGAGTCCTAATTGCCCTAGTGATGGTGACTTTTTGACACAGGGAACTTTTGAAAGCAGAGAGTTCTGTTCCATTACCTACCAGGAAAATCACAGGTTTGCCTCTGACTTTTGCAATGACTGCGGCCTCTCAGGGGCCTAGTTTGATACAGCTTAGTCTGTCCTATGTATTGAGGCCCAACAGGGCACCACTCATTTGTCAGGGCAAATGGTCCAATTTTTCCTCAGTCAAAATGTGGAACTCAAAAGGAACTGCTGACAGTCATCTCAGGTGGGCATTAGATGATACCATCTGACCAGGACAGGTGTATAAGCAGAAGGTGCTGAAGGGAAGGCCTCTGTGACTGAATGCAGGCAATGGCTAGCTGGAACCAGTTCAGCTGGCTGGATGTAGACAAGTGGAGAGTGGGAAGTCAAGCAATAGGTGTTGGCTGCAACTGCAGCAGCCGACAAGGGTGCCTAGGCAAAGTTCTCAAGAAGAATGGACTTCAGTTCGGTTTCATTTTTAATTGTGTAAAAGCCCCTTTTCCTGCAGTCAGGAACTATGAGTTTTAACTAATTAGTTCCCATTCTCTCTCCCTATGGTCCATGTTGCATACTTGAAAAATGGTTCAACAGATGAAGGGTGGATGCCCCATTAGAGACAGACCATTCAGATGCCCACCTGGCCATGACTCTTGCAGGGGCTTAGGCACAACTTACCTATGGAGGATGTGTAGCCTCTGCTATGCCATATGTCTACTGCCACAGAACCACAGATGAGGGCCCAATTAGCCACTATGACCAGTGCCTCCCTCTCTTGGTGCACAGACAGAGCAGCCTATTGCTTATGTTGGCCATTACACTAACTCACACATTCATTCAGCAGGCATTCAGAGGTTAAACATTCCAATTTTCCTTCCCTTGAGAGTGGCCTTAACTAACAAGAAGTGATCAAACTCTTCTGCTTGAACTGAGCAGGACTGACAGACTAACTGGGTTGCCCCTGGGGAGGGGGGGTCTTACCAGAATCAGGCAGGCAGGCAGGCAGACAGACAGATAGATAGACAGACAGATTGCATCCTCCTCCCTTTGGGGTCCAATGTGAGCTGCACAAGCAAGGAGCCAGAAATCCTCCTCCAGACCTCCAAGGGTACTCGAGGAATCTTGAGGGCATGCTTTCCCAGTGGGAACTGGAGAAATCCTTGCTTCATCTGTGAGGGCCATGACCAGTGACCAAAGAGTTCAGCATGATCAGTCATCCCAGCCAACACACCAGATGCAAAAGCAGGCAGAAACACTGTAATTATACCAAGGATTTGGAGGCAGACTTACTTATGTCAACAGATACTGATTGGGATCACTCCCCAAATACCAGTCCCTGATTTCTGGTGGTCTAGGGCTTATATGGGATAAGCAAACAAGAAGTACAGAGGCAAATGGCTTACCAATTGGGGATTGGTTTATACAATGTGCATCACAGTGACCAGTTATGTATCATGGTCACAGCCATTTCTAAGAGACAGGAGCAACTGGATCTGGGACAGGAACTGTTTATTACCTGAGCAACTAAGAAACTGAATTATGCTGGCAGAGGAGATTGCATTTTCTTCTATAATCCCACAGAGAGCTCTGATCCACCCATAGTACCATAGAGTTAGGCCCCTTTGGGGACTAGGGGACAAGCAAAGCCCACAGTTAGCTCAGAACTGAGGAGTTTCCAGGGAGGCAATACTTTTTGCACTAAATTGGAGTGATCCCAGACAAACAAGGATTTTTAGTCACTTTATAAAATAACTGATACTGGACCCAATGTGAGGTTCGGGAAAAAAATTCAGTGTGAGACAGAAAATTTTTCTCCTGAGATGGGGACATTGTAAGCAGCAGAAACCCACAGAGTCACAGCAGGTGAGTTGGATCCAGACCATACACCACAGTGTCCACTACAGTCCCAGAAGACTTACTGTTCTTCAGTTCTGTGCCCTGGCTGCTATAGTTGAACATTTATCCAGTGTGTTTACAGCTCAAAAACTACAGCCAAGTTTCTCATTCAAACTATGAGATTATATTTCCATCAATCATTCACTGCTTAATTCTTTTTCTCATGACCTAGATTTATTCCCTTTTCATAACACAAAAAGAAGAGGAAGTATAACAAGTGAAAGTCAAATTTGATGTTTCACAGTATTTCTGAATTTTGGGGTCAGCTAAACTGTCTGAATAAAAATTTCAGTCAACACTATTGGACCCACAACATTGTCCTTTGTTGAGCAGAAACATAGGTCCTGGGGCCAATGGAGCTGGCCTCACCTTCTGCTGCTAAATCCTACTGAGATTTATGATCCTTTCCTGAAAACAGAGCCCAAATCCTAGCCTTACAAGAAAGTTGGGAGGGTTAAATATGTTAATGTTTGTAAAGAAGCTAACACAAAACAAATGTTCCATGAGTGGTGGTTTTTACAGATAGCTGTTGAACAGAATCTGAAAGCTTGATTTCTAAACCAATCAGCATTATAAAGCACAATGAGAGGCTTTCACTAATTAAAATCTAGACAGTGGCCAGAAACAGAGTTCCCATCTGCAGAAATTGTAGGGATTCATTTTCATCCTGGATTACACTTGAACTGCCACTCAAAAAGATTTATATCCTGGATTTTTGTCAAATGATTCTAAGATATTAACCACAGTAATTACTTTGGAGAAAGTCAAAAGGCCATTTAAATTTTTTAAACCTTAAGCAGAAGCAGAACAATGTGTCTTTATTGATAATATGTGTGTATTTGAATAAAGTCATAGTATATAATTCAATTTCAAAGCAGGAGTGAAGGGGCTAAAATTATTCTAGCTATATCTCAACTGGGCTTTTTATATGGTTCAGTGTAAGCACGGATCAGTAACTGTACTTACACATAAATGGGTTTATGCTTATAATTCAAATAATTGGCTTAATATTTTCAACATCAGCCATGTATGAAAGCTCTATATAAAAGACATAGAAATTTATTACAGGAAAAAGTATATTTAGACTGCATATAAACCTATACACCATCCCCATCCCCTGCTTTCTTTGCCATGTACAAGGGAAGAATATAGGTATGCTAACTAATAATACTCATTTCAAAATCTTTGATAAAGTGTAAAGGCCCTCATAAATGTAATATTTTACTGTCATGGAGATGATAAAACTCAGAACACATTAGACACATGTACGGGATGGGGAGGACCACTACATCCAAAAATGAGAACTATAGGAGTGGGGGAGGGAAGCTGGCTCTTCTCAGTTTTTTGACAGGAAAGAAAATTTTCTTCCCTAAAATAAACTTAGTTTAAGATAGAACTGAAATGATTTGGCAAATGCAAACATTCACTGTAACTAGAAGTGAATTATAAACAATAACTACTCAGGGTTATAAGCATTAATGGGGTTAAGTAGAATTTCACACTTGAGAAATTTCATATGCTCAGCCTTGACCCAACTTCAGAAAATATGTGGCTTTACTGTAAAATGCCCTAGAGACTCAAGAGGCATGCTGTTAGTTTGTGGGCAACAAGCAGCAGAATTTAAATCAGAATAGAAAAATTAAACACATGGCACTCTCCCTTGGCCTTCTGTTTCTCTCAGGGTGGGAAAAAAAAAATCTTGCAAGACTCCTCCTTCTTTCTAATCCTCACATCTAATTAGACTCCAGACTGATCTGACCTCAGGGTATTTGTTATGTCCACTCCTTCCTCCCCATCCCAGGTCACTGCCTTAGGACTCAGCACCTTCCTTCTGGACTCAGGTCCCCACCCTACAGCTCATATTTCTCTTTGCCAACAGATCAAACTTCCTAAAACAGAGGTTCCATAGAAAAAAAAAAAACCCACCAAACTCCAAGAAAATCAAGGCAGGAAGTACCACTTCCTCATATCCTTCTGTGTTATCCCTTAAGCCAAATCAAACTCCTGAGAAGTTCTGCAGTAAAGGTACATGCTTAACTTTAACCCTGTTCTCCAGATTAATTATAGCTTATCAACCCCTGCTGTTTTAAAGACAAACAAACTGAGACCATACAAAGTTTAACTCCTAAAAAGCTAAACACTTCTTGACATCCTATGAAACTGCAAATTGGGAAACATTCTCTTGAATCTTAGTTTGCATTGCCAAAGAGTTCCACCATGCCTCCATTATTGTTTGTGTCAAGCAGTCCCCCCAAATCCTCATGCAGTCATCTAAAATTTGTGATGAATTCATGGTCCGATGCTGGAATGATGGGTGTGAGTGCTACACACACCCTAGGGCGGGTAGCCTACATACAATATAAGGCATAGAGTCTTCTCTGCATGCTTCTCCCCTTTTTGCTTTTGTTGCTTTTTCTATCTTCTGCTGCCATGAACAGCTGCCCCTCTACCACGCCACCCTGCCTTGCAACCAGCTGATTATGGACTAAAACTTCCACAAACTGAGAGTTAAATAAACCTTTCCTTCCTTAATTTTGAGTGTCAGGTATTTTGTTTCAGCAATGAGAGAGAAGTAATCAAGTCACTCCCTAAATACCACCTCATTCCTTATTGTGGAAAGCCTGACTGCCCTGTGAGGCCCAGGGACCAGCAACACCAGCATCATCTGAAACTTGTGAAATGCAGATTCTCAGGCCCCAACCTGGTCCTTCTCAATCAAAATCTGCATTTGAATAGCATAAAATCTCTAATGGGGGGGCAGAGGAACTTCCCTTAAGGCATTCAAGATTTTAAAGTATGATCTAGCCTCAACTCAGGTTTTTAGCCTCTGCCCTTACTATCCCTCCACAAGTAAATTTGTCTTGCACAAACCATATTTCCTGGACTCATCAGTCTAATGATAAAACAGGGACGAATCAGCTAGCAAACAGTATCTGCCTAACGTGGCCCCTACCCACTCCTCTTCACCCTTCAAATTCCTCTCAGATAGTTCTAGGATTAGGATTCTGCTGCATGGATTGCACATGTGTTCTAGAGTCTGATATCTACTGCTCTCCTTCCTTCTGCACTATTTCCTTTCTCTGGCAACAGGAAAGCTGACAAATATGTCACCAGAAATAGCCAGGGGCAGTGCTTGCCCCAGAGCCCAGTTCTGGGCCGAGCCTGCTCAGACAGGCAAGTCATAGCACTGCTACTCTACCAAAGCCAGCTCTGCATCCTAAGGTCCTTGAGAAGACAGACGGTGAGTGATTTCTCCACACATCACAGTGTGGAGCTCAGAGCCTGCACACCCGAGGCATGGAAAGCAAAGCCAAGGTGGGTATTCAAGCAATTAAGAGAGAACTGTTCATTTTACACAATGATTTCTTATAAGGTGTGTGGTTAAACTGTTCAACATCATTGGCTTGGGAGAGGCCCAGGGATTAATAAAGCATACGTCTGGGTGTGTCTGTGTGGGTCATGGAGGTGTCACTTGGAATCCTGCGTATCAGTGATGGCAAACTTTTTTGAGCTTTCAATGATAACAAACAGTCCTCTGTGGCACACACACCATATGTTTGCCTCCACTGCTATCTATGGTCCCTGGCCCTTTCTTCTCTGGCACTATTTCCTGCTCTGCTTTCCTGACACCATGAACTGACCGGCTTACGTCCTTCCACCATGATATTGCTGCCTTGGAGCCAGCTAACATGGACTGAATTCCCCCAAAACCATAAGCTAAAGTGCACCTCTTCCCCTTCAAGTTATGGGTGTCAGGTATTGTGTCTCAGAGACCAAACGCTGAGAAAGACACAGATTCTTCAAAAATACATACTTCTAGAGTAATTTCATTGATAAGAATTTTTCCAGACAACTTTCTAGAGACCTGACCACTGCCTACAACGTGATACTGTCCTAGGAGATACAGGATGCACGGTACAATGCATGCCCCTTTTTGGAGGACAAGGTGCATCCCCACGTGAGAGCATAGAGAAAGGGGTGAATGGAACCCAAAGGCTCTTTCCAAGGCAAGTGTTCCAGTGAGCAACTGGAAGTGACGTCTTGACAGTCCAAAAGGTAAATGGAGCAAAATAAAGAAGATACATGCAGGTAACTCCTGGCCTTAGACAAGGGGCCTGGAAAGGAAAGACTGGCAGAGAAGAAGGTAACTCCGAGTATGATGGTCTTTTGCCAGTGAAGGCTTGAAACCCCATATAAAGAAGCTGCGAATGGCTTCTGTCAAAATAGGAGGCTGCCAAGAAAGGAAATTATCCAGAAAACTGTAAGACATTCCAGTCTGGCCTTCACTCCTCCTCTTGGTCCTTTGTGCATTCCATGAAAGAATTATACAAAATACAGAAAGATTTTATGCACAGAAGAGTTTTCCCTGGGGTTGAGGGAACTCTAGTGATTATCATTATTTTATCACATGATGTATATGCTTATTGACGTTTATCTTCCTTCGGAATATCACTGTTGCAAAATGTCACAAAACATCTTCCTCCTCTTTTTGAGATGGTCCATGATCCTCAGGGGCTCTAATCATATAGGAAACTTACAAATGAAATTTAAGAAACGAAAAGTTCTGATCTAAATCAGGTCTCGGCTTAAGGTGGGAGGCTCTTTAAAGAATGTTGCCTTCTCTGATGTCATTGAGCCATAGGCCATGATGTCATAAAGAATGTTGTGTCCGTTGTTTGGGAGATATACTGCCTGGTGTTGGCATGTATGCATACAATGTGTAAACTTAAAATGTCATGGTGGCTTTTTGGACCACTCTGGGTCAGAGACCTAACAAATGATTATAAATGGATTAGACACTGACGTCATTTAGCTATAACTAGCAAAGCATGCTGTTTTGGAGCTCTTTTGTCCCTCGGGCCTGCTACTGTCTAACTCCCTGCTTAACACCACTCTTTATACTCCACTACGTGGGTGAGATAGATTCAAAGACAAGATACTCAGTAAAAGCAGACCCTTGGCCTGAACGCTCCCCTCAGCCTCATCTACCTCACCCATGTCTAATCAGTCATAGGGCACAGTTGAGTTTTGTATATATTCGTCTATTTTTTTCCCATCACAACTACAACACATATATATGTTCAAGTGTATTATAAAGAATTGGATCACAAAATTATGGAGGCTAAAAAGTTCCATGATCTACAGGCTACAATGCAAGTTGGAAACTCAGGCAAGCCAGCAGTAGAATTTGAAGGCCTGAGAGCTAGAGAGCCAATGGTATAGATTCCAGTCTGAGTTTGAAATCCCAGATCCACCAGCACTGAAACAGGAAATTGATGTTCTAACTCAAGCATTTGGGCAGAGAGAGAATTTAATAATCTTCTACCTCTTTCCTATTCATACCCCCAACAATAGGGAAGGCCATCTGCTTTACCCAGTCAACCAATTCAAATGCTAATATCTTCCAGAAACACCTCACGGAAACATCAGAAATAATATTTATCCAAACATCTGAGCACATCTTAGCCTAGTCAAACTGACACAGGAAATTTACTATCACACTTATCCTAGGCGCCTAAAGAAACTCTTACCTGCTTTCTCCAGATTTGCCTCTCGTCTTCTTCTGATTCCTTCTTCACACCACAGCTTTACCCTTTGAAAAGTTCAACCACATGCTGTCACTCTTCCATGTCAAACCTTGGTCACACTCAGAGCACTCTTGAGATATTACACAACTCCATGTGCGACCTGGCACATGGTACCATTCCATCCAAACAAGAGTTTGCCCCCACCCCAACCCCTTTTGCTGTCTTTCTGTTCCTGAGACACACAGTCTTTCTTCCCCCTCAGAGACTTTGCTATCTTTCAACCCTGAACATTTCTTCCTCGCACATATTTGCCTACCTCATTTTCAGTCCTTTACCTGGTGTCCTGCTCTTTCTTCAAGCAGCAGTTTAAATGTTAGTTTTTCTTTACTCCCTAAGACCATATATATGAGATTCCTACTGTAATCCCCCAGGACCTCAAACTATCTTGATAACATCTTTATTTAACTAGTCATTTATAAACATAATATAATTAATTTCTACAAGTGCTAAAGCGGTAGAAATTATATATATATCTTATTTCTTATTTCATCACCGGTACAGGGCTCACAGGGCTAGTATATAGTAGGTACTCAATAAATGTCTGTACAAAAAAGGGAGGAGAGGAAGGAAGGAATGAGAGAGTAAGGAAGGAAAGAGAAAGGAAAGGAAGGGAAAGGGCAGGAAGGAAGAAAAGAAGGAAGAGAAGAGTTATTTTCCAGACATTTTAGACAATAGAGATAACTTATTTTTCCCATTAAAACCTATCTATCATACAATTTAAGTTGCTAACTAACTTTGTGTGGCATCATCCGTCCATGTGTGGTGACACAAACAGGCCAGATCTTATTGATGTCAAGATCAGCAGGTATTTCTTAATTCTGTGAGCAAGAACATCATCTAACTCATGATTCTCACATTAATCCTAATTATGAAGAAATTGGACAATAATGGTCAAAACCAAAGTCTTAGAATCAATTTACCCAGAAGGAAGACAATATAGTTTGCCTTTCCATCTGTTCCCATAAGCTACTGAGAAAGTATATTTAGAGAAAAAGTCACAAGTATGTCTGTATCTACACATAACACAAGAATGTTTGCCAAGATAAAACAATATTACATCTGTTTAAACTATTCTATTTTGTCTTTAAAATGTGAATTTCTGTGTTTCAGTGGAACAAACTTTTAGGCAAAAGAGACAGCTCGTCTTTGCGGGACTTTCATTTCAAAGGAACACAGGTATACTTATTCGGACGCCCCTGGGGCCACTCACAAACTTGATGACCATGCTGGGGGCTGGCTGAAGACACAAAACAACAAAGAACGCCTGACTTCTTCTGAACTTCTGTCTTCCGTCCCTCCAAGAGCTGCAATTAGAAGTTTAAGCCCTGGCTAGTACTGATCCCTATGTTCTCTGCCTTTTCTACCCTATAGTAAGATGTAAATGCACAGAGAAATGTCAGAAAGCAACATCAGCAATAAAGAGGAGAGAGGGCATTTAGAGGCAGCGACAATCCATTCATCAGAAGTGGAAATTCTGATTAGGCAAGTAGTCAAATTTGTCAAATTGAAATGTACCTTCCTCTTGCTGCAGACAAATTTTGCTGAACATTCTCTTTCTGAATTTCCTGCCTAAATTCAGTGTCATAAATGACTCTTAAAGCCTTTGAAGAATATTTATTGCTTAATTATATCCAGCCACTTTTCTACTGTGGTTTCATGATGTTAACTTGCCGTTGCTCACTACTAAAGTACTGACACACTAAGTATCACCTGTTGCTTCAGCTGCCCTTCTTTTCATGTCTAAGAGGTCACTACTAGTCTCAGGATAGCATTTTGAACACGCTAATTTGTCTGTTCCTTGATTTCTTCATCCATAAAGTTCAATGTAACTGAATCATTTCAAATTGAATTGTGAAATATTTTCCCAAAAATATAGTTTGGGTAATGACTCAAAATGTACTCTTTTTTTTTTTTTTTTTTCAGCACCGGAGATCGAACTCACAACCTCACATTTGCCAGGCAGGTTCTTAGGCCACTGAGCTAATCCCCAGCCCTTGTCTTTTTGAGACAGGGTCTCACTATGCTTTTTAGGCTGGCCTTGAGCTCACTTTGTAGCCCAGGCTGGTCTCGAACTCACAATGATCCTCCTGTCTCAGCCTCCCAAGTGCTGGGATTATAGGCATGAGCCACCACACCCAGCTTCAAAATGTACTCTTATATAAACTGAATTAACAAAATAGTTGAGGGCTGGGAATTTAGCTCAGTGGCAGAAGCACCTGCATGACAAGTGTGAGGTCATGAGTTTGATCCCCAGTACCAAAAAAAGTTGACGAGAACAAGTCCTTTAGGGACTTACTTTGATGAATAAACACAGTTGCAAATAAGCATAGTTGCTAATACAGAGCACTCATTTAAGTGTAAATATGAAGTTGCATAACTAAGGACAACTATTTATTTTAAGTTGACTGGACATTCTTCTTGAAATTTGTTATAGATAATTGTTTTGCTTTATTAATGAAAATGTTCTGCCAACTGGGTTATCAATATTACCCTAATCTTAGTCCACCCATCTATAGGGTTTCACATGTGCTGCCTTATACTTACCTGTCTGCTTCTCTGACACCAAATGTTCATATCAGTAACTACAGGAACGAAGGGACAGGTGCCACATGCCACCTATAGCTGAACTCTGCTCGGATCTCACCTCCCAAACCCTGGCATCATATGAGCCCTAACCCACTTTCTTCAGCAAATGCATTGATCTGATTACACAGAAATTCTCTTAAGGATATTTTCTATGCCATCATGAAAATATAAATAAATAAAAGGGATCTCATAATCCCATCATTTAAACAGCTGAAGCAAAAGGATCAAGAGTATGAGGCCAGCTTGGACTACACAGCAAGTTCAAGGCTGGTCTGGGCTACATAGTGAGAATCTGTTCCAGAAAACTAAATAAAACACCAAACAAATACAGGGAATCCATTGAAATCACAAAACAGAAGCCCTCAGTCACAAGTTAGTGTCAAAAGGCTCTTCCTAAATCCATTTATTTAGAAACACAAAGACTCTACTTCCCAATTTTAGAAATACCCTCATGAGGCCACTAAGTTATCTGTCTGGCAAAGTGGAAACATCTGTCTTCTAAGACAAATTTTGCTCCATTTCTTTTAAAGTTCCTAAAATTCTCCACAAATTGGAAGCAGAGGATTTTCTGAATGAACTCAGAATCCTGATGTGTCAGATGTTCTTGCTTCTAATCACGTGTGAGGTGAGATTTCCAAGCGTGTCTTCTGACAAGTGTTCTCTCCTAAGGGCTACTCAGTCTGCCGCACTGGATATTTTGAAACTACTATTTCTTCTCCTCTGCCTTCAGCCAGGATCCTCAGCTTCAAGCCTAAAAAGGCAAGGGAACAGGGTCTGAATAACCAAAAAGGAGCATGTCCTGAGTACTATCTTATAAATTTAAGAAACCCAATGGGTTAACTCTGTTTATAGGATCTCTTCTGACTATTATTGTTTTCTTTTCTGTAGAGGTTTAAGTAAGTACATGACAAATAGGAATAACCCACAGATATTGTGCACTCATTTTAGAATTAGATTGAGCAAATTGTTTGAAAATTACATCTGTCGTTTTGAGAGTGCGTGAAGAAAAATGAAGAAATTAAAAACCTTGCCCAAAGTCTAAGCAATAGAATTAAGACCATATCTGACTGCTACATGTGCCTTTAATGAATATGCACTCTCCCCTGGGTGTTTGGAAGGTTATTTGTTAATCATCAGCACAAATATTTTACCTCCTATGAAGTGGTACTGAATTAGTCTACCAACAAGTTATGTTGTCTCTCAGTTCTTTCCTCTCTAGCCCATTATTCATCAACTATCAGAAGCGTATCTCCCCAGGAATGATTGCCAAAGAACCTGCATCTGAATTATCTGGGTGCTAGCTAAAAATGCTATTCTCAGATTCACCCCCAGAAATACTGAGTCAGAATCCCTGGCATCATTAGTAAGCACCTCAGTTGATTTTTACACATACAAAAATTTAACAACTACTATATCAGTATCATCAGTTCTCAATCTTCAAATGATGTACTGTTTGTGGTAAGCTGAATAATTCCCTCCTAAAAATGCCCCCTTTCTATTCTGCGAAACCTGTGAGTGCATATGCTACTTTACATAGCACAAGGAACTGTGCAGTTGTGATGAAGGACCTTGAAATAAGGAAATGATCCTGAACTATCCAGCTGGGCTCATTGTAACTACAAACCATATAAGAGAGAAGCAGAAGGGTCAGAGTTAGACAAGGTGATGAGACTGCAGAATCAGCTATTGAATGGTAAGGGATTATGAGGAATGCAGGCAGCCTCTAGAAGCTGAAAAGACAAAAATGAATTCCCCAAGAGTCTCTAAAAGGAACATAAACGTGCCCTTCTGCTTTAGATTTCTTGCCTCCAGTCAGTAAGAGAATATGTGTTGTCTTCAGTCACTAAATTTATTGTACATTACCACATCAGCAATAGGAAACTCATGCACCATTTGAGATCCTCAGTAGACTCTCCATGAGGTAGTCACTGCTTGATTCACACTCATAGCTTTATGCTCTAGTAGTGCTCAATCATATCCATTTTCCCCAAACTCTAAAACTCCTTAATACCACACTTGAATATTTTCTTCCCACAAATTTGTCAGCTTGAGGAACACCAATTTTTCCTGGACACAATGCCAGATGTCACTCCTTAATACTATAAATATCTGAAGCCAGCAACTACATTTCATTCATCTGTATACCCACAGGCCCAGTTGCAGTGCCTGCCCACAGTAAGTGCTCAATAAAAATTATTTGAATTAAGCTAAACCCAGAGTTGTTGCCTAGAATGCTATAGAGATAGTCCCAAAATGCTGCCTTTAAAGAAAGCATTTAAGAAAGTCTTATAACTTCCCTAGATCCCACATCAATGTTATTTTCCTACATATATCCTCACTGATAACAAGTCCTTCTCTTTTACAAGCATTGGATTTGGAGGAGGTTCATAAGAAAAAATACTCTACAAAGACACCTATTAACTAAGGAGGATGACCAATGATAAAGTATGATTTTTAGATCCAAAAAACTCAGAATATCAAATGTGTATAGCTCATAAATACCTCTCATAGCACTGTGGATATGTGAGTTATGGTATTTTAGTTTTTAAAAGCCTATGAAGAATTTACAAGATGTAGCAAGTCAACCCACAGAACAATCATCCTCCAACTCTAAGTCTGCTCTACATTTTGCTTCTGCTTGGCACAGGGCAGCAGAAGCATAGACTAACTGATTTTGTATGAAGGCAGTGCCCAGAGAAGGAAGGCAAGGCCAGAAGACCAGCAGATCCAGAGAGAAAGTAGAGACCTAGTCAGCAACTTCAGGGATTCCCAGTGTCACCCTCCCACAGTGACTGGGTGGGAGATAACCATAAGAGATTGTCATGGAGAGTCCATGGGCCAGATGTAGAAGTGCAAACTCAGACTGGAAAGAATATGAGCCTTGCCCTCTGTAAGGAGCAACCAGGCCTGGCAGGTGTTGACATTAAGTCAGACAGCACCTTTGAACCCCCTCTACCTGGAGTCTACATCCTTGAAGACAGGAGTCTTATCAACTTTGCCACCTACCAGCATAAGCAAGCACATGCCTTGGCTCACGTGGTTACCACAGTCTAGCATAAATGCTTAGAGAGTCCTCTGGTGCAGAGAAGGTATCTCAAAAATCCAGAGGCCCTAAAACTAGGTGAAGAAAATTGTGACTGACTAGATTGCAAGATTACAGATTGTGAAAAGAAACCACTCATTCAAAAACACAGAGGAATATTTTTTTTTAACTTGATCTTTTAAAAATTTATCTATTTTTTATTTTTCTCTTCCCTTACATGGCTTTGGGGGGGGGTTTCTCCCTATTTTGTTTTTCTTCCTTTTTTTTTCTATTTCTTCTTGCTTTTCTTTTATTTCCTATATTTGTTCTTTGTTTTTCTTTTTTCTTGTTTGTCTTTTTGTTCTTTTCTGTGACTTTTTTTAGTACTATTGAACTCCTTTTACTCAGTAGTAGGACTCCTATATTACTTTTCTCTCCTCCTTCTCCTTTTCCACTGATTACTTTTTCAAACTTTACTTCTACTTGATGAGCTAAACAAAATGATGCAAGATATGAGTAACTAACATAGAAAAGAATTACAGTCCAAAGGACTCCAAAGAAAAATTCAGAAGTATAAAAATTCTGTTGAAAGTATGAGCACCAGAGGTGACCAAAGTGAGTGGAGTGTCAGAACTACAAAACAAGGCTGTTGTGGGTGGTTAATTAATGTGAGATACCCTTAAGAACAACAAGAGAAACCGGGCATGGTGGCTCACGCCTTTAATTCCAGCACTCGGGAGGCTGAGACAGGCGGATCGTTGTGAGTTCGAGACCAGCCTGGGCTACAAAGTGAGCTCAAGCCCAGCCTGAACGGCATAGTGAGACCCTGTCTCAAAAATGGCTGTGGATCTAGCTCAGCGGTCTAAGCACCTGCCCTGCAAGCGCAAGGTCGTGAGTTCAATCCCCAGTGCCACAAAAAAAAAATTAAAAAAAAAAAAAACTATGAGAAAACTGTTAGATGACATAATGAAGACTCATCTAAGATTAACTGAAATTAGTGAAAAATTAGAAGACAGCACTGTAGAGGAGCACCAAAATGGTGGAGTGGTAAGCAGCATGGAAAGAGCCTTTCTGAGAGTTGCTGTCCAGATGCTGCAATATAGCAACATAAGGAAAACAAGGAGGGAAATGGGTCTCCTGGACCCAGGAAGGATCTGAAGCATGAATTGAAGTCCACAGAGAGTGAAGAGAAAAATTTCAAGGAAGAAGGAAGAGGTAGCTGGTGGCACTTTTTCCCTGAGACAGGATTCACTGTGTGAGAGGAGAGATTCAAACCTGAGGACACAAGGTGACTGCTGGCAACCCCAGAAGCTTCTGCAGAGAGAGAAAGCAATGGAAGGGAGCAGTGGATGTGAAGGACTTCACTAGCTGGTGGTGAGTGCTGGCGGCTCAATCATCCCACGCAAGAGAGAGATTGACTGGGAACCATCTAAGAGAGGGACCCACTGAGCTTGGAACTCAGAGCTAGTAGCTGGCTCCATCTAGTGGCTCCCAGCTAGGCTCAGGCCCACAGAAGGTAGACAGCTGCAGGCACAGTGAGTCTGGTCTCAACCAGGAGGTGGAGGTTCGCTGAGATTATGCACTCCCCTGCCAAAAAGCTACTGCTGGACTGGAGACATAGCTCAATAACACAGTGACTGCATGACAAGTGCAAAGTCATGAGTTTTATTCCTGATACCAAAAAGGTACTCTGGTTTGCTGGAATAAATCAACATGGATCTGGACTTTGTCTCCACACATCGTCTACCAGTGAAAACAGAGACAAACTGGAAGTGGACTTGTTTTCTTATCTCTCTCTCTCTCATTTGTTTTTTGTGGTTGTGGTGGTGGTTTTCCTTTTTTTGTTTTGTTTTGTTTTGTTTTCTCTTCTTTTCTTCATTGTTTCATCTTGTTTTTATATGAGCGTGAACATGGTTTCTAGCCTCTTTGTGGTTCTCATTTTATTCTATTCTTTTTATCTCTTCTTTCTCTCTTTCCTTCTAGTCTTCAGCACCAGTTTACCAAAGCTAGCCTGATCCACCTTTCTCATTCAGCCTTATTTTCAATCTCTCCTTTTTAAATTTTAACACTTGGAAAAATTTGCATATGATAGACTTACATACTGCTTATAATTTTCAGGTTTGTTTCAGATTTTGTTATAAAACCACAAATCTAGTTCATATGGTTAAAGTGGCAAAATAATGGTTGTGTCAGTTTGCCATTTTCTAGACTATGTTCAAGGTTATTATTATTTCTGATGGTACCACTTCAGCCAAAGGTAACATAATTGTTCTAAACAGCTATTCTTCCTGGTATTGGAAGGCTGAGATTTACTAAGGTCATAGAAAATACTGTGGCACAGTACCAAAGAACCAGGACTGCCAAGCAGGCAGCAACTTCTCATCCCCAACAAACTGAAAAGGTAAGATTTGCAACAGACCCAAAATCCAAAAACCAGCCACACCTGGAAAATAGCTCAAAGTAGTCATTTCCTAAGGGTTCTAAATACTAGTAAAAAAGCAATCCACCATAAGCAATTTATGATCATCACCCCAGGAATTAAACTAAAAAAAGAAAGAAAGAAAACAAAACAAAACAGCATGAAAGCACACTTAAACAGATGCAACCCCAGACACCCAGTTTGCCAAAGGCAAACCCAGGGGGCATTGAAGTGGCACAATTTGAAAGCCACCCACCTGGCCTCTCTGAAGCAGTAACAACAAAGCAATTGAATGAGGCTCCAGAAAAAAATAAAATCAGAAATAATTTCTCAGATACCTGCAGAGATAGTGTGCACAATAAAAACCATGCTTCGTGACTCTAGAGCAGATACAGATAAAAAAATAAATAAACAAGTTTGAGAAAATTATGGAAACCATGAATGCTCAACATAGATAAGAAAAGGAGAGCCAAGGATATAACTCAGCAGGACAGTGCTTGCCTGGCAAGCATGAGGTCATGAGTTTGATTCCTGGTACCAAAAATAAAAGAAAAAGAAAAGGAATCTGTAAAGGAGATTCAAGCAGCTATCCAGGAGAATAAAAATTCCACTGAAAGTATCCACAGTAGAATAAGACAATGCAAGGACAAGATCTCAGATATAGAAGACAGACATGTGGTTAGTGATCATGAAATGCAAGATTTCTTAAAAATAGCTAGGGACTATCAGAAATCAATCCAGCAACTACTAGATGAGGCAAAGAAGAATAACTGAAATTTATTGGAGTCAATAAAAAAGCAGAAGATAGCACAAATGATATAAAAAACTGTTCACTGACATCATGGCAGAAAACTTCCCTGGCAGGGAAAAACAATTGAGGCATATACAACATAACTGTGGCATGTACAACTCCAAGTAGCCATGATCAAAAAAATCTACAGTCAGTCATATCATACTCAAGATTCCAGAAATTCAACACAAGAATAGAATCTTAAAAACTGTTAGGGAAAAGAAACAAACCACCTATAAAGGAAAGCTTATGAAAATCACAGCTGATTTCTCAGCACAAACCCTCAAGTCAAGGAGAGCTAGTGAAGTATTTCAAACTCTAATGGAAAACAACCTTCAACCTAGAAAACTATCTTTTAAAACTGATGGAGAAATAAGATACTTCCATGACAAAGAACATCTGAGAAAATTTATGATCATCAAATCAGCACTCCAAAATGTTTTGGAGGACATTGTAGAAAGAGATAACAAGGACTACAACTCCAAGAACCCCAGCAGACATAATCCACTAGGCAAGGCAAACAATTAAACAGAGGGAGGGAAAAAAAGTGGGAGCCAACAAGAAAATAACATGACAAGGATAAGTCAATACATATCAGTTATAAACATCAATGTTAATGTTCTCAATTCATCAATCAAAAGAAACAGACTGGCAGAATGGATCAAGAAGCAAGATGCAACAATATGCTGCATACAAGAAACACATTTAATTTAAAAAGAAATTCATAGACTTAAAGTCAAAGAATGGAAAACAATACTCCATGTGTCAGAACCCAGAAAAGAGCAGGGGTACCTGTTCTACTTTCAGAAAAAGTGAATTTCAAGCCAATACCGATTAAGAGGGACAAAGAAGGTCACTACATCATTGTAAAGGGAACAATCCAAGAGGAAGAGATAATAATCATCAATATATATGCAACAAATACCAGTGCACTCAACTGTATAAAATACATATTAACAAATATGAAAAATCCAATAAGCACTAAAACAATTGTATTGGGGGATCTCAATACCCTACTGTCACAAAAAGATCAACTAGACAATAAATCAGCAATGAAATATTAGAATTGAACCAAACATTTGAACAAATGGACTTAGTAGATGTCAACAGAGTGTTTCATTCAACATCAGAATACACATTCTTCTCAGCTGCACATGGGATGCACACATACTAGCTCACAGAACATGCTTTAGTAAATGCAAAGGAATTGAAATTATGCCATGTATATTATCAGTGACAAAAGAAACCACAAGAACTTCATAAATACATGGAAATTAAAAAGCACACTCCTGAACAACCAATGGGTCACGGATGAAATTAAAGAAGACACTAGACATTTTCTACAATTAAATGATATTGACATTACAACATACCAACTTATGTGACATGATGAAAGCAATCTTAAGTGAGAAATTTATAGCAGTGAATACCCATAACAGGAAAACAGAGCAAGCAAAAATAAACAACTTAGCAGTAAACCTCAAACTTCTAGAAAAAGAAGAGCAGGCTAAGCCAAAAGCTTATATGAGGGAGGAAATTATAAAGATCAGAGCAGAAATTAATGCACTGGAGACTAAGAAAACAATACAAACAATCAATGAATCAAGAGTTGGTTCTTTGAAATATTAAACAAAATCAACAAACACTTAGCCAAACTTATCAAAAAAAAAAGCAAAGACTCAAATCCATGCAAATAAGAATGAAAAGATGACAGATCCTACAGAAATCCAGAAGATATCCATACCTACTTTGATAACTTGTATTCTAATAAGATGGAAAATGCAGAAGAAATGGACAGATTCTTAGATATATATGAATTACCAAACCTGAATCAAGAAGACATATAACTCTTAAATAAACCAATATTAAATGAAAGATATAATTAAAAATCTACCAACAAAGAAAAGTCCAGGCCCTGATGGATTCACTGCTGAATTCTACAAGAAATTTAAATACCTAATACCACTACTTCTTGAACTCTAATGAATTTAAAAGGGAAGTAATATTCACAAATTCATTCCTGAAAGCAAACATTACCTTGATAACAAAATTGGAGAAGGACCCAACTGAGAAAGAGAACTACAGGCCAATCTCCTTGATGAACACAGATGCAAAAATCCTCAGTAAGAGGCAAACAGAATGCAGCAAATCATCAAGAAGATTATACACCATTACCAAGTAGATTCACCCCAGAGATGCAGGGATGGTACAACATATGTAAATTAATGCATATATTACACCATATTAACAGAGCCAAGGGGGAAAAAAAAAACAAATGATCATCTCAATAAATGCAGATAAAGCTTTTGACAAAGTCAAGCACCCATTCATGATAAAACCCTACAGAAAATTGGAATAGATTGTCTTTATCTCAACCTGATAAAAGCCATCTATGACAAATGAACAGTGACCATCATTTTAAGTGAACAAAAACTTAAAACATTCACTCTAAAATCAGGAACAAGACAAGGATATCCACTGTCTCCACACTTATTTAACATAGTCTTAGAAACTTTTGCCAGAGCAATTAGACAAGAGAAAGAATAACAATAGGAAAAGAAAAAGTTAAATTTTCGCTACTTGTAGATGACATGATACTTAACATAGAAGACCCCAAAAACTCCACTGAAAACAATTGCTAAATTTAATAAACAAATTCAGTAGCATAACTGAATACAAAGACAACACTCAAAAATCAGTAGCCTTTCTGCACACAAATAACAAATTCACGAGACAGAAACTAGGAAAACAACATCTTTCACAACAAAGGATGTAAAAGACCTCTACATTGAAAATTACAGGGAACTGCAGGGAAAGAGCACAGGAAGTCATCAAGAAGGAAGCCCTCCCTGCAAATTAGTGCCATACATGGGCCGCCGGGGGACAACCAGACCTCAGCCTTTTCCCATGAGTCAGTGTCATTCACGGACTGTGGGGGAAGAGAACAAGAAGTCATCAAGAAGCAAGCCCTTCCTGCGAATCTGCGCCATGTGCATGCTGCTGGCGGGAGAGTCAGCTGCCAGCCCCTTCCAGTGCATGGGCTGGGAAAAAAGAAGAGCCAATACCCCTGCATCCTGTAAGTAACCACCTGATCCAGGGAAACACAGGCTACAATGATAGCTATTGAGGTAAAATACAATTTAATGCTTGTAGGGTTTAGTGTTTCACTGACTTTGCAGATCTAAAGCCAGTAGTCTGATCATCTATTCAGAGGATAACAGTACACAGTGTAGCATCTATGGGAGATCTCCTTCTGAAGGTGGTAGCCATTGCTAATTCCCTATTATCTTATTTTGAAGTCCTGTGTCATTTTCATTGTTTTATTGTGTTGGGTTTTATTCTGTTTACTTTTGTTTGATTTTATTATATCTGATGGCATGGGCAGCTATTTCAAAGATAACGGGATATATTACGGTAGCCATTTTAGATTTACTATTGTCTTGTTTTGAAGTCCTTTATCGAATTCATTGTTTTGTTTTTACTGTTCTATTCTGTTCTGCTTTGTTTGATTTTTACTATGTCTGAAGGTATGGGCAGCTATTTTGAAGACAAGAGGCATTACAGTAGCTATTGTTGATTTTGTATTGTTTTGAAGTCCTGTGTCACTTACACTGCTTTGTTTTGATTGGCTTTATTCTGTTTTATTTTGCTTGGTTTTATTCTCTTTAAAATAAAAATTTAAAAAAGAAAATTACAGTACTCTGAAAAAGGAAATTGAAAAGGATATCAGAAAATGGAAAGAAATCCCTTGCTCTTGAGTAGGACAAATCAATGTAATGAAAATGGCCATACCTCCAAAACTGTTGTACAGATTTGATGCAATTCCAACCCAAATTCCAACAGCATGTCTCACAGAATTAGAGAAAACAATCCTAAAATTCATCAGGAACCAGATGAGAACTAGAATAGCAAAGGCAATTCTGGGCAACAAAGGCAAGGCAGGGGGCATCACATACCCTGACTTGAAATTATTAAAAAAACAGTGGGGTAGCCAGGGATTTAGCTTAGTGGTACAAGCACCTACCTGGCAAGTGCAAGGTCATGAGTTCATCCCTGGTTCCAAAAAATAAAAAAATAAAATAAAAAATATATAAATAAATAAAAATAAAATACAGTGGGGTACTGGGAAAAAAAAAAAACCCAGACCCAAAGATCAATGAACAGATTAGAAGGTGCAGAAAGAACTCCAGGCATACTCAGCCACCTTATTTTAGACAAAGTGCCAAACACATTCACTGGATGAAAGAAGATAGCCTCTTCAATAAATGGTGCTGCAAAAACTGACTTTGTGCATGCCAAAGTTTAAAATTTTACCCATATCTTTCCCTATGCACTATACTAAATTCAAAGTGGATTAAAGATCTAAATGTTAAAACAGAGACAGAGATATAGTTCAGTAGCACAGCAACTTCCTGTCAAGTGTGAGGTCATGCATTCAACCCCTGGTACCAAAACTAATAAATAAATATTAAAAGAAAAGCATTAAATCTGCTGCAAGATAGAATAGGTAAAACTCTTGAGGACATTGGTATAGGCAAAGATTTTATGAACAAGACCCGATAGCACAAGAACTATCACAAAGAATCAACAACTGGAATCTCATCCTATTAAAAAACTACACAGCAAGAGAAACCACTGACTGAGTAAAGAAACAATCCACAATGAAAAAACAAAAAAAAGAAACATGCTTGACAACTGTTCTTCAAAGGATTACTGTCAAGAACATATAAAGAACTCAAAAAAATCAAACCTACCAAGTTTAAAGACCCAATCAGAAAATGGGCATCTGGAATGAATGCATACTTCTCAGATGAAAAAAAAAAAAAAACAAGCAGCAAATAAATGCATGAAAAATTGTTCAACATGACTGGTCATTCAAGATATGTGAATTAAAACACTGAGATTCAATCTTATCCCAGAAAGAATGGCTATTATCAAGAAATCAATAACAAATGCTGGCAGGACTGTGAGGAAAACAGAACCCTTTTTGACTGTCAGTGGGAGTGTAGACTGGGGCAACCACTGTGGAAATCAGTGTGGAGACTCCTCAAAAACTAGGATTGGAGGTCCCATTTGAGCCAGGTATTACCCTTCTGGGTATCTTCCCAGAAGAATTAAAAACATCATACCACAGTGACATGTGTGCATCCATGTTTTTAACAGCACAATTTGTAATAGCTAGATCTTGTAAACAACCCAAATGCCCAGCAATCAAGGAATGAATATAACATGTGTGGTCTTTTTATACAGCGGAATACTACTCAGCCATAAAGAAAGACATGTTTGAGAGTTATATAGGTAAATGGATGCAACTTGAGACCATACTCATAAGTGAAATAAACGAGGCTCACATGTGTAAACATCATATTGTCTCACTAGTGTAAGAACCTGAAAGAGAAAATAAGATACAAAATGTACAATAGGTAATATGAAATGGGAAGGATCTGTTCAAAAGGAAAGAGAAACTGGGACAAGGAAAAGGAGAAAAGGAAAGGAAAAGCCAAAAACAAACATATGTGTGTGTGTGTGTGTGTGTGTGTGTGTGTGTGTGTGTGATAGTTAAGATACACTTTTTCTTATTTCATTGAAAAGAAAGGTTTGTGCTAATACTGTTTAGACAATTAAATGCCTGTATCTTGTACCCTAAGTAACTAATTTAAAGATAACAATACACATTGTATTAACCATTGTTACTCTCCTATTATCCTGTTTTGAAATTCTTTTCTCCCTAAAGTTAAATTAAGCTGGTGATTTAGCTCAGCAGCATAAGCATCTGCCTGGCAAGTGCGAGATTAAGTTCAATCCTCAGTACCAAAAAAAAAAAAAATTTAAATTAAAAATAAGTAAAAAAGAAAGTTAAATTTAATAAAAGAAGACAGCACTGTCATGGCTTGTGTTTAGATGTTCCCCCCAAAGCCTCATGCAGTCATAGGTGGGTTTTTTTCAGAGATGACTGGACCTAGGGTGTGTGATAGATTCATAGTGCAATACTAGGAATAAGGATACTGGGATTACAGGTGCGTGATTACTAAATTAGTCCACTAATTGGTTTGGCACCCACCCTAAGCTGGGTAGTTAGATAGAACACAAAATGGGCAGAAGGAAGCTGCCATTGTCACTTGCTTGTTTTCACTGTCTTCTGTCTGCCATGAACTTGTTCTCTGTGATGGCCCTTAGCCATGTACCACCCTGCCTTGAAGCCAGCCAACTATGAACTGATACTTCTATAAACTGTAAGCCAAATAAACCTTTCCTCCTTTACCTTTGGATGTTGGGTATTTTGTCTCAGTAATAAAGAAAAGTAACTAAAACAGAATTTGATACTGAGAATGAGGTCATTGTTGTGACTATACCTGACTATGTGGTTTAGGAGCCTTTGCGACTGGCTTGTGGAAAGAATTTGGAAAAGTTCAGCTGAAAAAGCAGCCCTTGAATGCCTTAGACTGTACTTGATGGGAGATTCTAGTAAGAGCTGAGAAGATAAAAATGCTGATAGAAATGCTACCTATAAAGACCAGGTTCAGGATGTTTCTGTTTGGGAGAAGAACTGCACTGGCTGTTGGACTCCAGACAACATGTGTTATGGCTTGGCAGAAAGTTTGTCTGCATTTTGCTCATATCTAGAGACTGCCAGAGACTGTGATTAAGGGCAGAAAACTATTAATCTGGCAGAAGAAATTTCAAAGCAGTCTAATGTTGAGGCAGTGGCATGGCTACTGTTGGGGTCTTTCAGCCACATCTATGTTGAGAATCAAGAGCAAAGAGCCCAGCAAAATGATTCAAAATATTTTGAGTTTGGCCAGAAAGAAAGCTCCAGTAAAGTTGAGGTCTGCAAAGATTAAACAAAGGAGAAGTTAGTTGCTGAAAAGACTAGCAAGAAAAAGCCAAATATTTTAGAAGACAACAGAAAAGATGACATGAGGAAAATATATGAATCAGCAGGACTTTAGCCTTTGCAGCCTCAGAGTCATAAAGGTGAAAGACTTTGTTTGAGAATAGGTCCCAGAGCACTATGTTCCAGAATGGCAGTGGCCTAGAGAATTTGTTCCTTCAGATTTGGTTTTGAATGCTCAGTTATCCAGACACCCAAAAGCCAAGAGAGAAGGAAGCCTGGTTACTGCTCCAGCTGGCAGCAGACCCTGGTCACATCCACGTGGTGCTGGTTTTAGGTGCATGCAGAATGCAAGAGTTATGGGATCAGGAAGGCTTCCACCCAGATTTCATAAGGAGTCCTGGGAGGTCAGGCAGTGTGCCTCTGAGAGAGCAGTGTGTGAAGCCATGAGAGTAAAGCTAAAGATGCAGAGAACACTCCAGAAGTCTGGAGAAGCTAGGAATGTGGATCATTTGAGAAAACTGCAAGGAGACAACAGAGTTGACCTAAGAGAGAAACCAGGGTAGCTTCAACCACAGGCAGTGCCCTAGAGGAGGAGCCACCCAAGACCTTCAGAGGTCACATCTTGGCACAGATTGTTTCAGATGCTGGACATGGAACTACAAGACTTAATGTTTGCCCTGCTGAATTTTGGACTTGCTTTGTCCCAATAACCTGTTATGGTTTGTATCTAGAGGTCCCACAAAAGCCTCATGCAAGAACAAAAAACATATGATCATTTCTATAGACATGGAAAAAGTCTTTGAAAAAATTCAACATTCTTAGCCGGGCGTGGTGGCTCACACCTTTAATCCCAGCACTTGGGAGGCTGAGACAGGCGGATCGTTGTGAGTTTGAGACCAGCCTGGGCTACAAAGTGAGCTCAAGGCCAGCCTGAATGGCATAGTGAGACCCTGTCTCAAGAATGGTGCTGGGGATCTAGCTCAGCGGTCTAAGCGCCTGCCTGGCAAGCACAAGGTCGTGAGTTCAATCCCCGGTGCCGCAAAAAAAAAAAAAAATTCAACATTCTTTTATGATAAACACACTGAAGAAAATAAGTATAGAAGGACTCTGTCACAATCTAATAAAAGCCATTTATGACAGTATCATGTTGAATGGGTAAAACATGAAAGTCTTCCTGCTATAAGCAGGACTAAAACAAAAATGTCCATTTTATCACCTCTGTTCCTGGCTAAGCAGAACCAATACAGTTAAAATGGCCATACACCCAACACTGTTACACAGATTTAATGTACTCTCAATGAAAATAGAAACACCATTCCTCACAACACTGGAAAATACAATTGTAAAATTCATATTGAACTAGAAGAATCCAAGAATAGTAAAAGCCATCCTAGGCACCAATAGCAAAGCAGGAGGAATCACAGTCCTGGACTTTAAGTTATATTATAAGCTACAGTGATAAAAACAGCATGGTACTCACCAAAAAAAGGCACGAAGATCAGTGAAATAGAATAGACGATGCAGAAACAATCAGAAAGCCATCTGATCTTTGCACAAAGGCATCAAGGGGATATAACTCAGCAGCATAAGAGGCCTGCCTGGCAAGCACAAAGTCATGAGGTCAATCCCCGATTCCAAAAATAAATAAATAAACAAACAAACAAATAAATAAATAAAGGCACCAAGCTGGGTAGTTAGCTCAGTGACCTAAGTGCCTGTCTGGCAAGTGCGAGGTCATGAGTTCAATCCCTGGTGCTGCAAAAATAAATAAATAAATAAATAAATAAATAAATAAAGGCACCAAGATGGTGGCCACAAGCTGACACTGCAGTGATAGTGAGATCTGGTCAGAACCTCCAGACATGTGGCAGCTGCCACCAACAACATTAGAACAAAGGATGCTGGGTTAATAAATTGTCTCATTAGAAAGCAAACAAAAAAAGGCATCAAAAACACACTAGACTAGGAAAAATAGTCCCTTTAATAAATGCTGTTAGAAAAATTGACTATATACATTCAGAATATTGGTTCTGGACCCATGTCTCTCACTAAAATAAAATCAAAATGGATAAAAGAACTAAATGTTAAAACAGAAACACTTAACCTGCTGAAAGAGAAAATAGGTAACATTCCAATTTTAGTATATGTGCTACTGAAGCAAGCACAAGATAAAAATAGGTAAAACTCTTGAAATCATAGGGATAGGCCAGGACTTTCTGGACAGAATCTTGATTGCACAGAAAACACTACTAAAAATCAACAAATGGAATTACATCAAATTAAAAAGCTCTGCACAACAAAATATGCAATTGACAGAGTAAAAAGACAAACTACAGATTGGAAAAAAATTTTGCTAGCTGTTTCTTAGACAGAGGACTAATATCCAAATTGTATAAAGAACTCAAAAAACTAGACCCTTCAAGTAAAAGTTCAAAAAACAGATAAGCAGAATGAATAGACACTTCTCAGAAGAAGAATTGCAAGTGATCAATAAATACATGGAGAAATGTTCACCACTATTAGCCATTAGAGAAATGCAAGTTAAAACAGTATTGAGATTCCATTTCACCACAAGAAGAATCACCAGCATCAAGAAATTA
This sequence comes from Cuniculus paca, assembly GCA_004365215.1. Lineage (NCBI taxonomy): Eukaryota > Metazoa > Chordata > Mammalia > Rodentia > Cuniculidae > Cuniculus > Cuniculus paca. The sequence continues at coordinate 13,060 of RJWT010002335.1, read as the reverse complement.
AATAATAACAAATATGGGACCAGGAATATAGCTCAGCAGCAAAGTGCCTGCCTCACAAGTGCAAGGTCGTGAATTCAATCTCTGCTACCAATAATAATAATAATAATAATAATAATAATAATATTAATAGCAAATATTGGGCAGGCAGCAATGAAAACTGAACGCTTCTGTATTGTTGGTGGGAATGTAAACTGTGGTACAACCACTATGGAAATCAGTATGGAGATGCCTCGAAAAACTAAAACTAGAGATTCCATTTGATCCAACTACTCCCATTGTAGGTATCTTCCTAAAAGAGTTGAAAGCACCATATTATGGAGATATATGCAAACCCATGTTTTTAGCAGCAAATCCACAGTATCTGAATCTTGAAAATGGTCTATATGTCCATGAACAGATGAGTGAATAAAGAAAAATGTGATATTTATATACAATGGAGCAGTGTTCTCCATGAAGAAGAATAAACTTGAGTAATGTGTCAGAAAATGGATGCACTCTGAAACCATAATATTAAGTGATATAAATCAGACACACAAGCTTGAATATTACATGGCTTCTTTCACATGGGAAACAGAACATATAAATAAAGAGCTAAATAAAAAATAGTAAGGAGTAAGGTGACAGATGTTTCTCAGGTGGGAAAGGAATCAAGAAATGGTGGGTGGGGGAAAGGAAAGGAGGGAAGGAGGATGAAAGAATTAGGGTATATTATGTACATGTACCAACTTCCCACAAGGAATTTAAACGTTGCATACTACAAACATGTACTGATAAAAAAATAAATTAAAAAAAGTTAAGATTATATTATCACAATATACTATTCCAAAAGGGCAAAAGATACAAAATAGAATGAAGCCATGTGAAAAAACTTACTGAACTCATAATTTAATGAGGAAAATGGTAAGAAAATTGATGTAAATAGAATTTGAGGAGTAGGGTATTTATAGGAAATTTAATAATTTAAAATCAAAATTGCTAAATTAGGACCAGGGATATAGCTCAGCAGCACCGTGACTGCCTGGCAAGCACAAGGTCCTGAGTTTGATTACTTGTACCAAAAAAATAACAATAATAGTAATAATACTAAAACTGACAAATTAGATACAAAACTAACTAATGGCCGGGGATCTAGCTCAGTGGCCTAAGTGCCTGCCTGGCAAGCGCAAGATTGTGAGTTCAATCCCTGGTGCCGCAAATCTAACTAATGTCACATAAGTCATTGAATCATACCCTTTGAGGTTCCTTATCTGTTGAACAGAAATAATTTTCATCAAAACTGGGTACAAATCTACAAGGTAACCACATGTAACTTTGCCCAAGCCCTTAATTAACAGCAGAAAACAAAGGAAATAAACAGTATATTCTCCCAGAAAAGTAAGACTTGAACAAAGATGTGATGATCTTCAAAGTCTAATTTGTAAATTTTGGGGTAATTTTTAACGATATTTCTAATTGCAAATATGGCATCTGATTCATACTATAAAATTTAAGAGGAATATTGATCACTGGGAAACTTGGTAATTCACATGGAACTGGGCCTTGATAGAAGAAAAGTATAAACAGACATAGTAGTCTTTAAGTCTGATTTCCTAATGCATTAAATACTTTCTCCAAAGAAATGACTCTAATATTTTCAATGAAACTCTAATAAAGGGATTTAAAATGTTATTTCTTTTCTTTTCAGTAGTATATCTGTTATGAAAGTGAAAGTGAAGCTGAGTTTCTTCTACTGTTGCTCCAATATTCTCATTTGCCTTTATTCTAGCTCCTTTGGGTGTCAGGTGACAGTAGGAGCCTCAGCACATCTTCTATCCTTTTCCCATAACTGTCCCCACACTTTGATCATAAGGTCCACTCTCTGTAGCTCTTCACCTTTGTGCATGCAAATATGTGTGTGTGTGTGTTTGCACATGTACCATAGGACTGGAAGAAATTCTGAAGAAAAGTTATTTGAACATTAAAGGAATGATAACCAGGCTATAACACTAAAATGAAGTTCTAAGGAAATGAAGATGGACAGAAGAAACGAAACAATGTTTGAAATAGTAGAAGGCAGGGTGCAAAATACTGAAGAGTAATAATTTTAATAGATAACATAGAATGTGAAAAATCAACTCACTATAATCAACTTGGAAGAACCCAGGGCAGATGTTGTCCAGAAGTGAGTCTGCATACTGGCCATATACTCCACACTTACATCCTTCATTGCATGTATCTTTGACTTTCTCAATTATTAGCAAGTAGTCTTCTATTTGGTTGTCTTCTCGGTAACTATCGAGTCACAGAGATAGCCTTGTGATAATATTTGCTTTTAACGTCTGAAAACTGTGAGTATGAACGACTATTCATTGCCCTCTACTGGGTTCGTTCCAATAACATTTACTAACTATGAAATCTGAAAAAAAAGAATGTTAACAGTGTTTATAATTAACCATAAAAAATGCATTAATATTTTATTAAGGGCTATTAAAGTCTGCTACGATAGCAGAAATTGTACTTTGTTTAGCTTGGAATCTTACCATTTTCTGCATTCATGTTTGTTACTCCCTCTATTTATGCTTCTAGTTACATGTGCTTCTAGTTATATGTGCTTCTGAATAAGTGAATTTCCTATTCACTTGTGTATTTCTACTGTGGACCATAATTCTGGCACATAGGAGGAACATGAGACAATTGACAGTTGAAAGAATGTTAAATAAGTGGGATAATCAGGAGATTCCAAGAGTCATACCTATGCATTATGATTTTGAGTCACTATACATACTGAAAAGAACATTCTAGAGTTGGGACAGAAGAAAAAAATAAGAGAAAGCCAAATTAATAAAGAAGAAAAAATTTCATCAGTATAAGTCAAAATCGGTCACAGCACATAATGAACATAATGTCATGGTAGTGATATGTGAGAGATCTGACAGAAACAAAAACAACATATATGTAAGTGCCAAATGAAATTTCCTAATCAAAGACTGCATACCTAAAAGTAAAACTGAACATTTGCTATTTCAAAGACTTATTTAACCTATTGTATATAACAATAATTTGCTGAATGTTGAAGAAGTTATTATGGTAAACAGACTAATATTATTAAACCTTCATGTGCTACTGTTTAGCTGGGTGACTTCTTATACCATAGTTTATTTAAAAGTATGCAAGACCCAATTTCTGTATTGAAGAACTATACAGAGAGTAGATGAGAAGGACCTGATCATGGGGAAAAGGCAGAGAGTACCCAAAGGGATTGAGAGTGTAGGGAACCAGACTATTCTACCCTTCTTGACATATTTGGGGCTGAAGGCAATTGAAAAGAAGTGAATATTCAAGAGGGTGTAACTCAATGGTAGAACACATTTCACATGAACAAGGCCCTGGGTTCAAACCCCAGCAAAGGAAGGAAGTGTGGGAACAGGGAGGCCCATGGGTAGGAAAAAGAATGAAGGCCCCAGTGAACTTAAAGTTTAACAGAGAATTCTATTAAAGCCTGTTTCTGTTCCCACAGCTAGACTCGAGCAATTAAAAAGACAGAGGCAAAGAAAGAGGAAGAAAGTAGGTCTGGGGAGGTCTCAGGTAGCATGATTAACATAAGAATCGCACATTTTCCCTTTAATCCTTAAAGCTAAAGGCCCGCACCCTACTCAAATCCATCAGCAAAGCACAGGGAAAAGTCAGAGCCAGAAGAAATCCCAGGTCAAGGTGAAAGACAGCCAGGGGACCAATTAGATTCCAGGATCCTACATGGGGAGAAGGATTCCAATAAAAGGAGCTGGAGACCAAAACTCCCTGAGTATTTTACTTAATAATATTCCCTACTCATGCAGAGCAGCTGTCTGTCATCTCTCTCTTCCACCTTTCCCCGCCTTCAAATAAATTGTGCTCTTTTATTTTAAATTCCGCTTCTTTTGTCCTTTACTGATGCTGGTTTAGGATCACTGGAAACTGCGTGTTTCGACAGAGCAGTGGCATGGTGTGGCAAGGCATGGTGGGGTGCACACCCCTTCCCACACATTACAGAAGGGAGGGAGGGATGGAGGGAAAAAAAGCTCTTTGCCCCCCACATTTTCCAAAAATGTTTGCTGCAGACTCAAAATCACCTTCCCCAGGTATCTCCCATGTGTTTATAAAATATTCATACAAAACTTTTATTTGTTCTTCCCTGCCTCCCAGTAAATTTTCCTATTCTTAACCTCTGTTGTTCCTTAAAAATTCATTTTTTGATTTCAGGAACACGAACTCAGTGAATCTGACATCCAGCAGGGAGTCACACTTTTCTCCTCTTTGTCACTGGGACATAGCAAGCTGGGGAGAGTGCCTAGGGCCTAAGCAGAGGAGCGGCCAGTACTACTGTGCTCCAAGTCAGTTCTGGACATACGAACCAAAGCCACAGGTTCGAGGATGGACGATAAACAGGGTTCTTTGATTTTCAAGCTTTTTTTTTTTAAGTGACACTGTTGTACAAATGTACACACAATCCACTGGGGATATAGCTCAGCAGCACAAGCACCTGCCTGGCAAGTGCAAGGTACTGAGTTCAATTCCCAATACCACTTTAAAAAATGTATACAAAATCCTAACATGTAGAAGAGATAGAAGTACAGTGGCTTGAACAGAACCAAAACCACCGTGTGAGGATAGGCGACTTTCTATTCCTGTTCCCCATCATCATCTTGGATTGGAAAAAGTGGCATCAGAAACACCATGACAGAACAAGGTAAAAAGTAGTAAAAAAAAAAAAAAAAAGTGCCAGTGGTACAGGAAAAATATAACTCTCAACCTTCTAGAAGTCAGATGTGCCAAGTTTGTGTCCCCTGAAATCAAAAAATGAATTCTAAAAGACAAAGGAGGTTAGGAATAGGAAATATTACAGGAATAGCTCCTGAGAGACAGGAGGGGTCCCGAGTGGGTCACCACCAAGACCCTATGTTAGGGGTAATTTATACAGCAAAGTCACATTGTGGGTGCAATGCGGGTCAAACTATAATCAACCAACGAGATTGCAAGTATAGCCCCTTAGCTAATATTGATCTAATAGGGAAGCAGGGCACGTAGCAAGGGCATATACCTGACATCATTAACCTTGACCCATCTATGACTTCTAAAACAGAAACATTTTGGGAAGAGACGGGCCCAGGTGCTGTGGTCACCCACCTAGGTGTCTGATGAATGTCTAGACTTCATGGACTGGGTGGTACAAACTACAGTTCTGCTTCTCCCTTAAAGAAGTGTGTGAGTGCATCCACTGAGACTATATTTTGAAGCCTAACCTTCTTGACGTGCACCTACAGCCACAATTCTGATATCTATATTTTTCATGACTTCCTTGGGAGCCCATTCCCTCTCTCACTGCATATTAATTTCTGTCTAACTTAACTCCTATAAGACTAGGATGCCTTTTCATGCTTTTCTATTTTTTCCACCTGCAGAACAAAGTAAAGCAAGACTGGGTATCATCTCAAATTTTGTTTGCCAGGTCTGTGATCTCTGGTGAAAATTTGCCAGAAGTTGTCAATCACTTTGGGAGTGAAAAGTTCAACCAAATAGCAAATTCCTAAGTTCTTTTCCTGTCTTTCTTTTTTCCCCTTTCATGCTTTCTACTTATTTTTTTTCTTTAATTCATTTGAATGCTCTGAAAAGCGTTCTATTTTGCAGGCATCTGTGATGGAGCCAAAGAACTGACTTCTGTCAAGTTCACATGAAACAGAAATTCTCAGAAGTCAACACTTCCAATCGATGCAAATGATCCTGATGGAGAAATTGACAAGATTCACTAAGGGCAACATCCTGGCTCTGTCAGGCCACAGGAGCTGAAGCTCTGCTGTCTGTCATTAAACTAATCACTAATCGGGAGCGGTGCAGAGAGGGGCTGCGGGAGGAGCTCAAGAGCGGGAGCAGAATTTTTTTTTATTTTTTTAAGTTTAAGACAGGATAAAAGAGCAATTTAAAAATCATTACTTTTTGAACAAGAAACACAGCTATTATTCCAAACCCCCAATCATGGATGCGATAGTCAAAAAGACAAAAGAGTAGCAAGGTAAATTGTTGAAACAAATCTCTTTGTAGTCGATAATAAAAATCTCATTGCAATTCAAAAGATGAATGGCAATTAAGTAGTTTCTGTTAAGTGTTTATTGTTCACCTTTTATGTGGGTGGCCTTTTAAGTGATTTGCTTTTTAAAGGAAAAGAGAAAGTTTGTTCTTTCCACTGTTTGAACTAAACATGATGCAAATGCATGCAACCATCAATTTTAAAATAATAATCGTCTTGATTTTCTAAGCTGATAAACCAACTACTCTACACCACTTCCTTTTCAGGCTGTTGTTTGCCTGGCTTATCACAGTTAACTATTGCACTGTGACTCTACATGAAGACTGTAATGTAATTAAATCCTATTAACACATCAGGAAGAAAGCCCTTTAATGGGCACATAGGTTTTGAGAGGCAGCTCGTTCCTGAGCAGATTTAATGTCCTTAAATTAAGCAAGTGTGAATGGGAAGATGAATCTTATTAAAAACTTAAATCTGATTATATTTGAAAATTATTGGTTCCTTAATGTAATAAATTATCCAATACAGACTAGAACAAATAATACGTCCTAGCTTCACATAACTCTACTCCATAACAAGTGACAAAAGAAATTATGTGTGACTGTGGGGCAAAAAGAAAGGTCTTTTTATAAAAGTCATTTTGCATAATGAAATACCTAAATCATTTTAATAAACATTTGGGGGGAAAAAGTGCAAATGACACAGTTGGAGAGGGAATCATTTACCCTATTCAGAAAGGGAATGTGGAAATAGTGATGCTAATGTTCTTTTTTTTTTTTTTTAATTACCATTCTGGCCAATTTGTTGTAAATTCTGAAAAGAAAAGCTGCAGCTTATGTTGTTGGTAGCAAATTCCTTCTCCAGAAGGCTAATGCAAATGTAAGCCATCTGCCACGCATTCTGCTGAGGAGGCTGGAGTCACAAACAATGGGCCAACAGTCTCTGAATACTAACACACACACTCTGCAGGCAAGAAAAGTTTGCATTTTCCCCCAAAGGTATACAGTGCTTTAGGTGCCTCCTTTCCCATCCTCAGCGAGACCACACCAGGCACCCACCCCTTCTCCTCCGTCCAGCTGGCACCAGGAGAGCGGCCACGGATTAGTAGGATGATGCTTTCACAAGGAGAACCCCTGGAGAAGCATTTCTGTTGAAACTGACTGAAGCAGGAACGCAAGACCTGTTAAATTATTTAAACCAGACAAATGCTTCACAGTGTGTGTTTTTTAACTTAATCCTATTTTAGCAAAAACTGGTGTTGACTATTGCAATACGTACCAGAATGTTGCATAGGTTTTTTTGGTTGTTTTTTTTTTTTTTCCTTTTATGACTGGACCCTTTAGGAGGCTCAGGAACAGTGTCCTCAGCTCATCTGAGAGCCATGTCTCAGCAGCAGATGGATGCATTCCACAGAATGCCCTGAGCAGGCGAGCACTGCAAGCGACCCTCCTGTCTGAAACCTGTCAGCTCACAGACATTCAAGTAATTCTACCTGCTCCATCCAAGGAAATTTGAATGCTTGGTTATTTGTCAAGTGTACCTAAAATGTCTCATTCGAAGTAATAAAACACTTAAATATTATTGAGTGTTTGGTGATGGGACAAGAAGAATAGGCAACCCCCAGTGAAAATCCATAATGGGACCTCTAACTTCACTTTGCCCCACTTACCACTTGCTGGGTGTCCTCCCCTGTCTCTCTGGCGCTGATTACCATGTTCCTTCCCCTAGGCCTCTTGCTCTGAGTTTCTCACACTTGCCAGGATGCATCTTATCTCCCCGCCTATGAACAGCTGCTTTCACTGCCTGGATTCCATCCCCCCAAGACCCTTCTGCTCCCACGTCATCTAGGCATAAGTCTAGAATAGCATGCTTAAGAGCCTGGTCTTGGGTTCAGATCCCACCTTCCTCCCTGACCAGAGGTGGTGTAAGCTACCAAGAGAAGTGGGTACCTCCTGGGGAAACTCCTCATCTATGCACCTTCAAAACCTTCCCTCCCTCTAATGGTCCTTCCCTCCCTCCCCTCTTGACTCTCAGAAGAATTTGAGAAAGCCTCACCAAGGTCACCAAACCACACTGACTCATGGTTATAGACAACCTAGAGTAAACTTAGCATATTATAATATTAGACAGAGCATTCCCAGAGGCAGTCATGTCTGCCATCTTCATGACCTTGAACTGAGATGCCAAAAGCATTTATGAACATGAATACCTTCATGAACTTGTGCTTTAAAACCTCTAGGTAAACATGACCAGTAATGTGCTTGCCATCTTTTTTTCTTGAACTATGACCTTAAACCGAGCATGCTCAGAAATGTACATCTCAAACTGAGCACGCTCAGGAAGGTGCCCATCCCTAAAGGCCTTTTCTAAGTATGTATAAGGTCCAAGAATAAAATTCCTATACTTCTTTCCTGGTGAGAGCAATACTTGGCAATAACCCCAGTGTTCACCCTCCTTGCTACAGATTAATCTTTGATCTCCAAGTTGTGCTTTTTGGCTTTGCACTCATGGAGATTCAAACCAATTAAACAGTGTGGTCGTGCAAAAGTTGGCTAACTTCTTTGTGCCTCAGTGGCTTAACTGTAAAAGGAGAATCCTGGCACTCTGGGAGACTGAGGCACGAGGGTCACTAGTTCAAGCCAAATCAGGGCAATTTAGTAATTCAGTGAGGGCATGTCTCAAAATAAAAATTTTTTAAAGATTTTTTTAAAAAGGAAGCCTGGTGGAGTGTGGTGGTTCAGGCCTGTGATCCTAGAACTCCAGAGACTGAGACAAGAAGATTGCCATGAGGTCAAGGCCTGGGCTACATAGTAAGTTCAAGGCTAGCCTGAATTACAGAGTAAGACTGTGTCTCAAAAATCAATGAATAAAATAAAATAAAATAAAATAAAATAGAAGCCTGGACATGCAATACAGCATGAAGGCCCTAGGCTCAATCCCCCCTACTACCACAAAAATCAATCAATCAATAAATAAATAAAATCACAGTAATAATATAACCTGCACAAAAGATGAACTGTAATGAGGCACATGAACATTTAGTGAACAAAATGCTCAACCATGTTATCTATTTCTTTCTCTATTGTGGAATTTGTCTGCCATCCCCCCTTTTTCACTCTCTAACTATTACAGTTTATAACTAAATGTCCCCCAAAGCTTCATGCACTTATTGGTGGGACTTTTGAGAGGTGAGTGGATGACTGAGGCATGAAACTCCACAGTGGATGAGTACACTGGAGTTCATAGCTGAACGTGATGTTGGGAGGAAAAATCTGGTCAGAAGAGATGGGTCACCATGGGCATGGCCTTGCAGGGCCTGTCTCCCTTCTCACTTCCTCCCTTCTCTCTGCCTCCTGCATGGCATGACATGGGAACTCTCCACTTTCATGCACCTGTGTTGTCCTGCCTTGGAGCCAGCAGACTATGGACTGAAACTCTACAAACTGTGAATAAAACAAAACTCTCCTCATTTAAGTCGAGGGTGTCAGGTATTGTGTCTCAGCAATGAGAAACTGACTAAGACATTAATATTAGTTATGCTTTTCTATGTCACCACATGCTTCTGCACAAATAGGTGCTTATGCTGTTATATATGCTGCATACCTTAATTGTGTGTTTATGTGTCTTGTCTGCTAGACTGGAACTGCCCTAAGAGCTCATCCTGAGCTTACCACAGAAGCAGATACATAATAATGGCCAAGTAAGTAATTAATTAAATATTAGGATCGATGGATGAATGAATTTAATAAAAATTTGGCATACAAACAAAAATAAAAAAATAAATGTTTCCCACCATGGATACAGTAAGATTACCATAGATGTCTAGAAAAGGGTATTCAAGTGTCAACAAGGGTGTGAAGCAATAGGAAGTTTTAATACAAGCTAGTGGGAGTGTAAATTGTCCCAATAACTCTGGAAATCTGCACAAAATATCTAATAAAGCTAAATATACACCCACTCTATGGCTTATGAGTCTAGTATTTAATGAAAACCCAGTAGGAAGGGATGTATATATCCACAAAAAGAACAATGCCCACAGCAACTTGATTCATAATGACCTCAAATCTGAGTTCATCAGAAGCAAGATATTCTGAAAATGTTTATGATTTTATATATATATATATATATATATATATATATATAGTGAAATAGTACTTCTGAACTTAAAAAAGAGTACTAGTATATGCAGCAATATGGATGAATCCCCAGAATTTTATGTTGAGGAAAAGAAGCCACACGTACACAGATGTGTATGTATATGTGTTATAAGATCCCATTTATATAAAGTTAAAACACAAAGATAATTTGTAGTGGAAAAAAAACCAGGGCAGTGATTACCTCAAAAGGGGATTTTCTGAGATGACAGAAATGTTCTATGTCTTGATCTAGGGGGTGGTTACACAAGTGTGCACATTTATGAAATGCATCGAGCAGTATACATCTAGTTAGTCCATAAATTCCTCCTCCAAAATGTTTGGTAAGATTTCTGGTAAGATTGTAATTTGCTGCCTTTGTCATCTGGCAACTTTGTTAAGAGGATTCTAAAACCATTGACACAGAAATTCCATTTCTAAGCATTTATCCAGAAAAAAATTGAACATGAACACAGAGATGAATGTCCAAGAGCACCTACTAACCTAATGTTCATAAAACCAGAAAAGGAAATACAAAAATTTAACAGTATGGAGATGATACAAAATAAAATACTGTGCAGACATGCAAAATGAAGATGTAGGGTTACACTTACTGACATGGAAAATAAAGCCATACAGTATCATCAAGAAGGGAAAAATCAGGTTATAAAGTAGTGTGTTTATATCGGTTTTGTTTTGTATATATATATATATACATATATTTGCCAGGGAAAAGGTCTCTAATTCTATGCAACAAAGTATCATACAAATTTTTTTACCATGGGACTTCAAGTGACATAGTTTGCTTTATTTTTGCATATTACTTTTTCCTTTTTTTTTCCTCTTACAATGGCCACTTAGCATTTTTGATTCAAATAAATACATAGATACATGAAAGTGGGATACAATGGTGTGTTCTCCAGGCACACACCCAGAAAAAAAAATTAATTAATATGACTTAACACCATGTGTGATAAAAACAGGATGCACCCTTTGTTTTTAAGAAATAGGCTATCCTTCACAAGGTAGAGACTGCAGCCTACCCTTTCGAATCAGGGGCAAATCCTGCCTGACTGACACGAACCAAATGATCCCTGATGAACTACATTAAAAATACTTATTTCCTTGTTGCAAGTTAACAGTCATTGACACAGTATTAGTGGTAAGATCTTTAAGAGGTGATTAGGCCACTAGAACTCTGCCTAACAGGTAGATTAGTACCATTGTCTTTATGGTAGGACTGGGCTATCTGTGGAGTCGTTTTTGATGAAAAGACAAGTTCGGCCCCCTTTGTCTCTCCTTCTCCCCGCCTCTGGCCTTCAGTCAGACAATAAGACTATTGCTGATGTAGCCTTTGATGTTGGGCTCAGTTTATTATATTCTCTTAAAGCAACATAAAACAGAGAAGACAGACTCAAATGAAAGACTCTGTTTGGACCTCCTTAGGTAAAATATTTAAGTACTGTAACTCAGAAACTGCCAGAATCCAAAAAGAATATTCATTTAGACACCTAAATTTTAATTGAATCATCACCCAAATTTTCCCAGTTCAAAACTATGGTTTTATATACATATCAAAGAGGTTGGTTGGTTGGTTGATTGGTTTTCTACATCAGATTTGAGGAATAAAAGTTTGAAAAGAGAGAATGCAGATATGGAGACCACAATAGAGATGGAGATAGAGATGGGGAGAGAGAGAGAGGTAGGGACAAAGAAAGACTATAGAGAAGAGATAGTAACAGAGATGCCCTTTTTAAACCATTGCCAATAAAAAAGTAGGCTCATTTGTGGCATTACCATTTGATTATTCTTTATATTAACTCACTATTCTTGATTTTCTATTGATTCTTAATAACTGGATTCAGAATCACTAAGATTCCTTCTGCATTTTTCTCAGTGTTGTGGTTATACAAGTCAAGGACTTCGAATCTGCCTGGCCTGGTACAACCTATTTAACATGCTTGCCTCATCCTGCATGCCTTATACTACACACTAGCCCATGCCACACACACACACACACACACACACAGAGTTTTCAGACCAAGATGCTTTTATCAAGTCATGGCTTATATTTTATGGGATTATTTTTATTGTGAAAAAACCTTGAAAGCTATCGAGAAATTACAAACACAAATAATTTTTCCTTGAATGATTTTAGAGTAAGTCGCTGACCTGTTGATCTATCCCCAGAAACTTTCTTACAAACACAGTCCCTATAGAACCACAAAACCAAGACACTAGTATCAATACATCATGACTGTCTCAGGCTTTTAATTTGCAGAAAGTTCACCAGTTTCCAACAATATCCTTTAAGATCAGAAGACTGAAAATCACATGTGGCATTTAGTTGTCATGTCTCACTTGTTGTTTGCAGCCTGCAAAAGCTGCCAGTCATTCTTTGATGCTTATGATATCAACATTTTTGAAAATAACAGGAAAATTACTTAATAGAATGTCCATCTCGTGAGGAGCTAAAGATGGCGGAACAGTAAGCAGCAGAGTAAACAGTCTCTCTGAGAGAAACAGTTCAGATGCTGGAATGTAACATCATGGAGAGGACAAGAAGGAAGGAACTGGGTCCCCTGAATCAAGGAAGAATCTAAAATATGACTCGAAGCCCACAAAGAGAATAAAAAGAATTTAAACGAAGAAGAAGGTGGTGGCTGGCAGAACCTTAGCCTGGAGCCGGATTCACCCCGCCGGAAGACCTGCTGAGCCTGGAGACGCGCGCGGTCGCAGTTGTGGTCATGGTTGCAGCTGCGGTCGACCCTGGAGGTCTCTGCGGAGAGGCGCGGGAGTGAAGGAGAGCTGCGGGCGTGGAGATCTGTGCTGGCAGTGGGTGAGTGTTTGGAATTCCACCCCACCCCCACCCCACGGGAGAGAGTGG
>RJWT010002334.1:0-41484 GCA_004365215.1 Cuniculus paca | reverse complement strand
GGCCCGACCTATCAGGATCTTCCCCACAGCATGGCATAGTTTGGGTGAATTAATTGTCAGAGCATATAGGAAGAGGCCATGACCAGTATTTTCAGTGCATGAATTTTGGTCTCCATGTTCTGTGTTTTTTTATTATTTTTGATTGTTTTTGTTACTGACCATATCCAGTACTTTAAAAATCTCTCATGACCATCCCCTGCTACCATGTCCACCACCCATCGATCAGACACATGCTTCAGAATGTCTGGAATTTAAAATATCCCCATATTAACCAGAAGAAAAGTCACAAGTATTTAAGAGGAAAGAAATAGAAACCAGCCAGATGTTTCTGTGTGACTACAGAACACCTGACTGTGAAAGTCCCTAATCCCAGAGCTGCTCTGACTCCTAACCCCTGTCAAGTAGTCAAAGTGAAGAATCTAGAACCCCTGCTCTTGCTTCAGATTACAGCTGCTCTCACAGGATTCCATAAGTGTTGGTGGCCTCTACTTGTGTTTATGAAAGCGAGCTCAAGAATGTCCTTCATTGGTCAGAAAAGGAAAATGAATGTATTCCATTTGGAAACTTAAAGAGTCACAGAGGAACATCCAGATTGCAACAGATTCTTAGCAGAATGCAGCATCTTGACAGACTTAATGAACTGAAATGCAGACTAATGTAGTTAACTCTTATCTTCCAAAAGTCAACTGTTCATCATTGTATTATGATTTGGATCCTAAATGTCCCCCAAAAGTTTGCATGTTCAAGGCTTGATCTCCAGGCCAGCAGTGCTCTGGTCATGGGTCTTCCATTTTCAGATTAATAGCTTAATGGGTTTGGGGCGAAGGACTTGGTTATAAAAGCAGGTACCTCTCTTTGCTTCCTCCCACTCGAGAGGTGAACAGCTTTGCTCCATCACTTGCTTCTTGCTGTGACATTCTGCCTCAGAACGACCCCTACAGAACAACAGAGTCAGGTGACCTTGAACTGGAACCTCTGAAACTGTCAGCTAAAGCAGATCTTTCATCCTTTAAGTTGATTTTTTCAGATGTTTTATGACAGCATTGGAATGATGACTATGTAACTTGAGATATTTGCAAATTAACACTAACTTTGGACATTTTATAAGGGGTGGAAGAACTGCTACAGTTAAATACTTACTCTAAAACTGGATTGCCTCGGTGAGTTTCTCTTCTTAAGCATGCTTAAGTACAAGAATAGAGGGACGGATATCAGCCAGGGGGAATTTGTAACCAGCAGAGCAGCTGTAACATGCCTGCAGAGGGACTTCACCTTTCATTAGAGAAATCCAAGAATGATGACTCTGACCAGATGCACATCCTGTAGAAAGCAACCAACAGCATTGGGGTGTGTGTGTGTGTTTTCAAGAAAACAATATGTGTGTCTATTAAGCAAGCACTAGGCAGTGGATTACTGGGAAATCCCTTGAACTGTTAGTTTGTCTACGCCTACCTTGTTCTTATCAAAGCCATTTCTCTGTGTCTTTTAGGGAATTCTGCATATGAATCACGTGCTTGTGTGCTGTGTTGGTTAGAGAATGCCTTCTGTTAACCTTGCAATGTTTTTGCCAACAAATCTTAACCATGGTTTTCAAGTTGTAGTCACCATGTTTATCAAACCATAAATATGCCTGACAGAATGTAATTATGCAATACTCTCTTTTGAACTTGGTTTTGGGTAGTTTTGTAAGTTTTTGAAAGACTATTAATCATAGGTATGATAAATTTTTAAATTTTTGTTTACTTGGGTATGCTCTAGACAGACTGAATTTTTATGCAGCCTAGGCAGTTTTTGTCTGATTGATTGTGGTGTTTGTCATCTTATTTTTCATGTCTTAGTGATCATCTGGCCATGATGTATTTATGAGGGGCTCTTCTGTATGCATTTGTTCTTAGTAACCATAAGTGCCTTATACAGTATTATTAAAACACAAGTTTGTGTTACATGAAACTGAAAAATCAAGTTCACAAGCATCAGTGTATAAGGTAATAGTATAAAGATAATATTAAAGGCACGAGTTCTAGATTCAGAGTCCTGGGTCCAACCATAGCTTCTCTTCTTGTGAAACGTGTCATTAGACAACCTATTTAATCTTTGGTTTCTTCACTGTTAAATGGGGATATGTACTTTATAGGGCCACTGATACACCTCTTTTTTTTCTACTTATTGCATGATTGAATGTCAAGTTGGGTTCTGGACTACATATGGATTATGGAGACTTGGCTATGCTCTTGAGTTAGGCACCAGGAAGAAACTTCTTTATTCTACAGTAAAATTAAAGCTTCTTTAATCCACAGTAAAATTAAAGTTGTAAATATCCCTCCCAAGTGTTTGTTGGAATTCACTTTCTAAATGCTGAATTTTAAAAAGTCATTTTTCTAAAGAATCAGAATGAGATGAGTGACTGAAAGTTTTACAAGTTTCTTATCTTCCAGAAATTTTTCATGTAATGGGTGATCAAAGTTGAAAAGCCAGTCAGGTTTTTTATAAAGCAATGCACTGATGGCCTTTAAATCTTCACAATCCCTGGCATTCTCTTACGTGGTATTGTTTGCTCATTCCGTAAGCACTTGGTACTGCTTCTCGCCAGTGACTGTGGTTCTGGTAGCCAGTGGCTGGTACCCCTCTTACCATCGCGACTTTTGCGTTCCCTAAAAAGAAGCTTCGCCAGGTTTTATATCTCAGGCATTTAGACACTTCCTGTTCCCTTTCAAATATGTTTTTATCAAGATACTTCAACCGTTTAAATATTGTGTATCTTTGTATCAATTTAAATAGTGTACCTCAAAATATCCAATTATCTGAAACTAAATGTTTAAGATATATATGACATATTGAGTTAGACTACATGAAATGACCTTTTTTGTTGTCATTTGGTTTATTTTGGTTTGTTTTGAAACTGACTTACAGGTTGGCCTTGAATTCACTACATAGCTCAGGGTAGCCTTGACCTTACCATCCCTCTACCTCAGCCTCCCAAGCTAGAAATAATTATTATTTATGTAAAAACTGACCAAATATTGGCAGTTTTTGCGTACATTTTTGTTAGCTTTCTGTACTCTCTAAGAGATACATCTTTTTCTGTATAAACAGTTTATACAGTTTAGACTTCAGATACATTTTAATGAAAAAATATCATTTTATACTAAATGGACATATTTTGAGGTTCCATTTTCGTCCTCAATTCATGTGTAACTTGTTATCACTAATATTAATTCTTTTCGGAATTACAGATTTAACAGGTAGACTTTTTCGTCCTCACTTCAGGAGTATTGAACAGGAAAAAGGACAAGGAAATCCCTTTCCTTCTCTGGCTTTTCTTCGGGACCTCATTTATTCATTGCCCTCCGCAGTACAAGGGTTAACATAACTGTAGCCAAATTCCAAGGTCTCGCCCAGTCGCAGGTTCATCTCGCTCCTTGGCAGGCAGACAGTGCTTCATAGGATGGCTCTATAATTACCCAGTTTTGGTAAACACACATTATTTAGCCAGTATAGCAAAATGGATCCTTCAGAGCCATTACATCGCAGTTCATCAAGTAAACAGTGATTTAGCCATTTTCATGAAAAATGTGTGTTATTTCGTTGATAAGCCTGTCAATCCACAGCATTCAGCTAATTCCCTATCCCCCTTTATGAGTACTTTGGAACCTCTCTTTGAAAGCCATTGCTGTACTGTATGAAAACGGTTCAGCATTCTATTTCAGTGTAAAAATCAGTTAGTGTGATTGTTTTATTGATATTTCTATGGTGAACAGTCTCTCAGTGGTAGAGAGACTAGGACACAGCACCCAGGCTATTAACTTGAATTGCTTTGATAGAAATGAAAATGACTTGTCTTTAAAGAATAGATGGAAATGATTTTATGCTTAGGCCCTGGCGATATTTTTGCCTCATCATTTAAATCTGGAATAATTTAATGACAGAATCGTAAAACACATTTAAGCAAACGTGCTGTCATGTCTGTTGGTGCTGCCTGAAAACAGGTGTGTAGCATTGAGACTGTGCTTCAGTACCTGTGGAGTTAGCTTCACAAAGGTGCATTTCAGATTGAAAGTAAGATGATGTCTTTACTTTCAAAAGGATTCTTTTCTTTCCAGATAATGTGACAGTGTGGGTGTTTGGTTTATCCCCCTGAGGGACAAGCACCAGGAAATAGATTTCTGAACTCAAAGACAGAATTCCATGGAGACCGTGGTGAAGAATCTGATTATTTGTTTTTGCAGTGATGCATCAAGCCCAGATTCCTAACAAAGCAATGCAATGCATTGGGATGGAGATAGAGTTTCCACCTTCTGTAATGATTATTATTTTTCTTGAAAGACAAAAATAGCTGCCTTGCCTCTCTTTGCTGCTGGGCCTTGATGGAAAATGTCATGCTGTTTCTTGTTTCTTCCCCTGATGGCATGATACGTATTGAGAACAGGTGTGACAATCTAAGTATATTTAGCAAATCTCTGTAGGGCACAGAAATGGGAATAGAATAGAATTGCAGAAGGATTTCAAAATGCAATCCCACAAACTTCGTCAGGCCCTTCTTCCATTTAATAACTCTAAGGACAGAGCAGAGAATAAAGTTTCTAATGCCCTGTCCATAGGAGTTAGTGGGGTCTTCGTACGCAGTAACAGTAAGAAAGTTTGCTTGTACCCATTTGCAGTCCTATAGTTCTTGCAGCGCATTTTGTTCATCTATGTGTGATTCAGTCAGGGCAGAAAATCAGGTTGGAAAACAAAGGACATTTCTCCATGGTAATTTCCCGTCATCTTTTGTGGTGATGATGGCTTCAAATGCCTGGCTTTGCTCTCTACATGGTGCTTAGACTCTATCTCCCCTAAAATATTGAAGTAGTAGTAGATTTTTCCATGCTGGACGAGCACTTGTTTGACAAGCAAAGATGTATCCCTGAATCCTCCCGTTTGGTGACATAATGAAGAAGCCAGTTCCTTCACACTTCCTTCCCTTGGCTCAGACCACTTTCTGATTTTGTTTTTATATTTTAATCCCTCATTTAAATTGAAATATTCCAAGAAGAGGGCCAGAAGAAAACGCCTTCATCATGAGTACTGTATGGTATTTTCTGTGCTTGCCCCACTCGAAAACATTTGTGGGCTTCTGAGTTTTTCTGAGGAATCTCAGGAAATAGAATTTCATGAACCCAGGAGGGAAATCTAGAGACTCAAGAAAGAAGGGAGCAGGAAGTGTTTTGCTTATGAAACTGGGTACTTAAGGCATGGTTCCTGGCACTAAAGATTCTTCCTAACTTCTGAATTGTAAATAATGGCTTTAAAAGAGTAGTTACAGGAAATAAAAATAAAAGGAAACAAAGAGTTAGCCTCTGTGAAGATGGGAGGGAGAGCCGGGGTGGGGGGAGATGGGAGAAAGGAATGGGGAGGGGGGAGAAAAAGTGATCCAGATACGATATGTAAGTGGACCAATCTGCCGATGAATGTATGTATTACGGACGAATTTAAAAATATTGAAAAGAGAAGTGAGGCTACCTTTCTGAATAGAAACAAAAATTTAAAAAAATAGTGATCTGTGTCCTGTCTTTGCCTTCATGACTTCCCTGTGAACATCCTTTCTCCACTCTGTGGTGGGCTTTTTAACACGCTCTGTAGGCCATCACGGAGGACATCAAGCAAGCAGAAAGCAGGGACAGAGCTCTTATAAACACTCTTCCCTTTTCCCCTCCCTGGGGTCAGGCAGGGAGGTGCTTCAGAAGTGGGAGGTTCCGGAAAGGGGCTCACGGCTCCTCCTAAAAGTCAAATGGGACTAGGAACAGCGAGACTTGAAAATGGAAGTGGAACTGTAGATACAGATTTTTTTCAGGATGATGTAATATGTGTGTAGTACCTCATTCTGAAAGGGTGTTGACAAGAGAGGGGGGACCCTGCTATTAAAGATGACTGCTCGTAAAATGTCTTCATGCTGATAAACTGCCAAGGCTGGAAAGTAAACTTGGCCGCCGTGTTCAAGGTTAAGACAATTGAAGGAATGCAAATCAGTGAGGCAAGCCAATCAATTAAAAATTGACTAAGCATCTCTAATCTGTAAAGCATGGGGGTCATGGCGGAGGAGAAATGCTGTAATGCTGCTGAGCAAGTATTTTTTGTTTTCTCATGCAATGGGCTGTTCAGATTCTAACAGTAATTTACACAAAAAAATCAAACACAGAAAAAGTATAAGGGCAGTAAGAATGGAAGTTCACCACATGTAGCTAACAACTGCCAACGTTTTGTATCTTTTTAGTAAAATATCTTTACCCCCCCATGTCTAAGAAAATTGGTTTTAGAGTACGCATCCCATTTTTAAATATTTTTATCATTTTGTTTAAACATGTCATGTTCACTGTTTAAATTTTCTTTCTTTTTTTTTTTTGCGGCACAGGGGATCAAACTCACAACCTTACACTTGCTAGGCCAGCACTTAGGCCACTGAGCGAAATCCGCAGCCCTTTCATTGTTTAAATTTTTCAAGTTGTATTGTCAAGTACAAATAAAGAAAGTAAAAACTTCCCTGAAACTGTTAACCAGAAGCACCACTGCTAACATTTGGTAGTCTTTCCTGAGGGTCACTTCTGTGTGTAAGCCCAGGTATAGATTGATCTTTGTGACTTTATTTGAATCTGATCTGCTTCTTTACCCAACCATAATACATGAATACTTCTTTTATCAGACATCACTTGAATGACTACACTGTATCTCAGCCTATCAATAAATGTCGTTTTAGCACAACTCTTTTGAGGGACATTTAAACTGTTTGCAGTCTAGATGCAGTTGGCTCCTAAGCACTCATACCATGAATTTGACTTTATTATTCAACTTAATCCTGAGGGTACATTCCTAGAAGTGGTGTGTCTGGGTCACAAGGCATGCCCATTCCCTTTCCTGATGTCATCGGAGTGTGTACTATGACAGCCAGGAATGCTGTGTGCCTGTTCTAGGACTAGAGGGCCAGGTGGCCATGTCTCAGAAGGACTGTGCAAATGTGTAACTTCTTTGCCATTGTGCGTGGTGGGATTGCTTTGGGTCTGACACCTAACAAATGATTTTTAAGGTGTTGTATATTGAAGTCTTCATTTAACTATGACTGGCAAAGCATGCTATTTTGGAACCCCTCCCCTGTCATCCTTTTGGCCTGCTAATGTCTAACCACCAGCTTAACACTGGTTCTTAATCTGAAACTTGCTTATTGTGTACGAGAAAATTTCACTGGACCAGTTAAACACCCAAAGAAGACTTTATTCAAGACTATTGCAATAGAGCAAAGATTGAACTTAACTCACTTGAAGCAAAAAACAGAGTTTTAAGCACTGGAGAGAATGGAAAAGTACTGGAGGTGCTGCAGGGGAGAAGGAATTTAGCTCACATGATTAGGCCATAAGTATTTGCTAATTAGCAGTAGGTATCAAAGTTAGGTTCCCACCCTCTCCAGACACTGAGACAGGAGTGCTACCTTTCTTGATGGTTATATTTTAAAGGAATGGCTCCCAGATCCTGGAGAAAGATATTCCTAGGTTGTCAAATGTTTACATTTCTAAGGAACAAAGACTAATTTACAATTAATAGTTTTCTAAAGTAAATGCTCTAATGAAAGGGAGGTTTAGGGACTTGTGGTCAGAAAGAAATCTTAAATTTAGTCAGGCTGAGAGGAATGTAAAGGCTGTCTTGCTCACTTGGGCAATGGTATTCTTGGGAATAAGGAAGTTAATCCTTAGACAGATAGAGGAGGATCAGCAGTGAAAATATTCAGGCAGAGGATGTCTGGAATTGGTGCCATGGGTCACAGTTGAAGTGAAAGGAGCATGAAAGGTACACGGTGTCAGTCAGACCCATTGCTTATCTCTCTAAAACCTCCCACCAAGTCATGTTGTAAATAACGCAGACAGCCAAAATATATGGTGTGTCTGTCCTCACCTATGAGAAACGAGGAATGGTGTTGTTCGTTGTTCATTGAAAATTGTTATTCTGCCAGTCCCTACTTAAGTTATTATGTCCTTACCTCCCCTAAATGGTAACTATCAAGAGTGCCTAGAGATAGTATCTATAAGAAAGAGCAAGGGTCCCCAGATACCCCAAGTTTTAATCCAGCTCTACTCTTTACTAATACCCTGTGATATGAACGGAAGTGATATAACTTCCATAAGGCTCAGTGTCTTCACCTGTAAAATGTGACTAGTTCAGTGAGATCGAGTATGCAAGCTACCTAGCCCAGATCTTACACAGAATGGGCTCAATTAACATTTGCTTCCCTGCCTACCATTTTGCATCAATACTGCTCCTCAACTTTGATTAAAAGACATAAGGGTTACAATTGCCTAGCTGTTTAATTCTTTAATGCCCATATTATGAATTTAGTTTATAAAGTAGAAATTACTTGGAAATTCCATTGTTTGTCTTCATGGTCTAGCTATAGCATATGAATGCTAATCTTAAAGGAAGCAAGGTGTGTAACTTCTTTTATCTTGTCTTATTAGCCGTGATCAATGAGCCAGCCTCCTCATGCTGCCTCTGTCATTTTGCCTCAGAGCCTCCGCAATGCTTTTTCTTTATAGATTCATTTAATCTTGATGCACAAACTAGGTGTGGATTGCAATTTTTCACTTCATCACCAATATCAACATTGATTTATAGGCAGCTCTATTCACCAAAAATGGATCTTGTGATTTTAAAATGCACATTAATTAGCATTTGGCTTTTAATGAGTTATTGGCAGTGAGACAAATTAATTAAGTCATGAAATGCTTATCTCAGGTCTATAATGTGCAAATGAATTGTTTCACAACTAATTGAAAAGTTTCCGGCCCTAAAATTTTGACTATGTATATTATACCAAACACTTCTTCAGAAAAACAAAATCTAAACCCTGAGTCATAAAAAAGTGAGCTTTAGACTTTTAATTCTATATATTTAATAGTTATTTCTGTCAAATTGCTAAGAATTAGCTGTTCAACAAAATGCAAATCACATTCTCTGTAAAATTGTACAAATATTATTTGTAAGAAAAAATATTCACAAAGTCAGAGCAACCTCTTTATGAATCTCTGCATGCAATATTCAGTAGTAGTTATTTTATATTTTAAGTGTTCACAATGGAAGTTTATTTAATGGATGAATTGGGTTTTCTTTTTTTCTATGTTGTCTACCATAGCATAGAGCACCTAATACCAGTAATGCTTTTGTTTTTGTTGTTAATGTGATAATCAGTTTTTATTGACCTAACTGTTGCAGCTCTACATATATGAATGACATGTGCCTTTTGCAATTATATGCATTCTACAAATAATGAAGGAATAAGGTAGACATTCACATATATTTAATTTTATAATTGTATTTGTATAGCATGATACAGTAATATTTTTGCAAACTCAAAAATTATGACTTGATAGCTAACTAAAAATAGAGCTATTAACAGCTCATTTTCAAAAGAACTTTCAGTTTGCTTGTAAGTTTGAAAGATAGAAGAGGAAAATACATAATAAAAGATTATCACTACATGGATGTTTTAAAATTATCTTTAAGAAATTAAAAGAAAAAAGTCACATTGTATTTGTGAGAGTAGGCTGTCCAATCCAATATATAAACACTTAAGTAAGGAGACGTTGCTGAAGACCTGGTAAAAAGTATGCAATAGCATATTATAGTTTTAACTATTTTAAAATCATTTTCAGTTTTTATTTCATCTCAGCTTTAAAGGGTCCTTCTCTCATTCTTTAGCTCGGGTGATATTCATAGTATATCTCGTCCTCAGTCATTTCTGTGCCCATCCCCTTGCCAGGTGAATTTCCATGAGATTCTGCTCCTGAAAGGCACTATTGAGGAACTGGGAGAAAAAGAAATGGGAGGCACCTAGTTTCTGGAGAATTTCCAACAATGCAGTAAGAGTAGCAACATTAGTGGCCGGGGAGGTAGGGAATGATCTGGGCAGCAGGGCTTCCAGGGGCAGGCTCTGGGGTACAGCTCACTCAGCCAGGGTGGGACACCCTCCCAGAAACTTGCAGCGTGGCACCGGGGCCTCTGGGTAAAGCTTCTTCTCCTTTCACTAAGGACAATGGCAGTGAAATAGCTATTATGATACAAACAGAGCCTGTTGTTTCACAAAGCCAAAGAATGAAATCATGAACTGAAAGGAAGTAAAGGAAAAGTGTGCATTAGAAATATAAGAAGACAAATGCCCTCAATACCTAGAGGGACCCCAGGAAGTGGGGTGCCTTGTGGTCCTTTAGTCCAGAATTTTTGATGGATAATCAGAGCACAATCATTGTTCAGTTTAGTGGCCACCTATCACAAGTGGCTTTGTGGGTTTAAAATGACCAATTTGAACTCAGTCTCTCTAAACCAGTTACTCAGCATGTACAGTTTAAAGGAAACTGAGATTTTTTAAAGAAAAAATTGGGTATTCTGTGTTTTTAAGTTCCTCTGAACTCAGCCCTGAATGTAGGGAGCGGGTACATTTCATGTTGTCTGAGGAACTCCTTTCCTGCTTAAGGTTTTAGTTTTATTGTCTATTCTTATTTCAGATTCTATCAGTGTGGCTTACTGTCCTGATTCTACCTTGGTCTCTGCCCTTTGCTAGCTGCGTATTCCTAATCTAAACAGCTAACTTGCTTCTTACATTGCCCTCTCTGAAGAAGTAACCCTCACTGCCATTAGGGGAAGATGGGCAAGGGTCAATCTCACTTCTTCCTGTTGAGGAGGGTTCTAGCAGGAGGGCAGTAGTTATGGGCTCTCTTTAGAGGGTCTAATGGACTCCAGTAAAAGAAGACATGCACATTCATCATTGGCTTCATCTGCATGACCCTTTGGAGTTTGACAGCCTCTAGGCAAGAAGAAACAAATTTTACAAAGACATTAAGAATGCATGGCCCAAACATAAGAACCAGGATGAAAAGACGGACTGGGATGATTAAGGGGAGTCAAGTCCACACATTGTTCTTAAGAAGTTGGAGTGGGGATCATAACTAGCTAAGACCTAGACTTGTCTGTTCATGGAAGTTATTTATGCATCTGACGTTTTCTTTTATAGTCTTTCTTCTACCTGATTTGAATTATTTAAAGACAACAAATTTGATTTATGAACATACAATCTTCTCCAGTTTGGGCCATAAGAAAATAAGGGCTCTATAGTTCTGAAGAGCTATTTTAGCTAAGGAATTTAAAGATTCCTCTTTTGTTTCTATAGCCATCATTGTGGCCTTCCAACCTTGCTGAACCATAATACTGGTAAGTCACAGGTGTACTGGTGTAGCAGGAGCCACGACAGTGTTTGGAGCCACCTTTTTATATCTAGCCTAACTTTTTGTTTAACATTGCTATTTCATATAAACCTTTTTGGTTATGCTTTTCTTCTGGGTATTTAAGACCAAGTTGAAGTAAGGCATGTGATAATCAAAACTAATCTCTCTCTTTCCTCTCTTTCTCATATATATATATACGCGTTTGTTAATGTCAGTTAAGGCTCCTCAGTGTTTACTTTTTTACATTTGAGGCTATGTGTAGAACCTCTTAGTTCCTCTATAGTCTTTTGCTCTACCAGCATCATCTTCTAGGATGGATCACTGTCTTGCTTGACTATATGGCTTCCTGTGGAAGCATAGAGACATTCCTCTTCTTAGTGACCCTCCTTTAAGCACAATGTATACTGGCTGACTCCTTTCCTCTGGGGTCTACCAATCTCTGTGCTTGGGAGACTTGGTGACTCACTAGAGTTGTAGGACTCATTCAAAGAGGTTCCATCATGCCCTGGGTCCTGGCTGACCTTCAAGGGCAAGGCTCAAAGTATTAGCTGTCCTCTTAGCCCTGTTATCTTCTTTTAGCCTTAGTCTCCAAGCCTCAGTTGTTGAACAACCAGGTCAGTTACCAGAAGTGGTAGCAGTAGGTCTCACTATTCTAATGTTATCTGGATATTGAGCACTTTAAAATATAAAGTATGGCCAAAGAACTGTAATTTATTTTAGAGTTATCTTTTAAAAGTCAAATTCCTCTAGAATGCTAACTGATAACAGTTGCAAAGTTTTACAGAGAAAATTTCAGATCAAGAGCAAACTTTGCCTTTACCATAACAATTATAATGACAGTATACTAAAGGCATTAGGTTTTTGTTCTTCTCTGAAATACATTTAAATTTCTATTTTATCAACTTCTTACCTTTACCCAACTTTAAAATACTAAATGACATCAGAACCCTGCTTATGGCTTATATGTAGATGTTCTCCCCAAAGCCTCATGTGCTCACAGGTGGGGCTTTTGAGATGGGATCGGATCATGAGAGTGTGATACTCATCAGTGTGTTAGTCTGCTGATGAGTTTATAACTAAGTGTGATGGTGAAAGGCAGAGCCTGGTCCGAGGGGGTGGGTTACTGGGGCGTTGTCTGGAAAGGTCTATCTCCCACTCCCCTCTTGGGCTCTTTTTGCTTCCTGCCTGCCATGCCATGAGCAGCCCTCCTCTGCCATGCCCCTCTGCCACGCTGCCCTGTGTTGGAGTTAGCCAAGACTATGGAACTGAAAATAATACCGATTGTGAGCCAAAATAAACCTTTCCTCCTTAGAATTGTGAGCACCAGGTATTGTGACTCAGCAGCAACAAAATAACTAAGACAACTCTCATCTAAATTTGTTACCACCTAATAAAGTACCTTTTCAGTAAAATATGCTTGTTAACAGGTATACTTTATAAGTTACAAATGTCCAGTCTCTAATCATTAGCGTGACACTCCCTGGGCTGCACAGTGTACAGGTACAACTAACTGTTATAATACAATTGCATAACAGTCAGACAAATACAAGCCTGAAAAAGTTCACATCATAAACAACTTTAGTCTGAAGATATCAGTATGTTGTTTTTCTAATTTTTGCATCATCAAAGTCTGTGTACTTAGGAAACACAAATGGATTTAATATACCATGAGGTTAGCACGAATTAGAATAATAGCTATATACCCTTTAACAGTTTACATGGTGTCACTACACTGACAAGAATTTTCAGAATGTCTGTAGGTCTCTCACAAATTTAGAAAATAGTGTTACTGACCACAAATAGACCTATTACCTAACATACAAGTGTATCTCATTTATACAATAACCGAATACTTGTTTCATCAAAGTCAATAAATGTAGATCAACTTTTAAAAGCCACACCAACTATAAAGAGATGCCAAAACTTTTTTATTATTTTATATGGCTAAAGCCTAGATGTAATACAGTGTAGTGTATAAAAGACAGCAGTCATCAGTTACTTCACATACATTAAACTTAAGTAGGCTTAACTCTATAAACTTAACTTTATAGCTTACATTCACAGCATAGTTTGTCATTAGATGTATGTACATCTCTGGTCCCAGATATATAGGCTGTGTCATTAACTAAGGTAATAGCTGTTCATTTAATCAATCATCCCAGCTGTACCTGATCTCTTGTCCCTTGCTAGCTTCCTGTTCCTAAGCTAAATCTCCTCTTATAGTAGTTTCCTATAGTTACTGATCTTTGAGTGACTTTAAAATGTTCTGTTTGGCTTCTTGATAACTTCCAACAGCCACATAACCAACACCTCTAATAAATTCTTCTTTGTTTTGAAATACCTATCATGGTTCTTATTTTATGATGTGTTCTTGATGCAGTGTATTCAGTCACACATTCAAGTACACTCATTAGCTATTAATGTGTTCCAGCCCCAGGATATTAACGTATTCTGAATTTTACCATGGGTAGCATTGAACTTCATTCCAAGTCCTTGTCAAAGAGATCAATATAACAAGTTATAGTAGGCAGAAATATTGGTCTGAGTAAATCAAAATTCATGGCACAACTGCCACCAAGGTCCAAAGAATACTGTATTTAGTATTTTGCTATGGAAGACGTGAAAAGCAAGAATAAGGACCTAAGTGATTTTATGTCTGGCTATACTTCATCTTGTTTCTACCTGTGTCCAACATAACTCAGACTATACCCTGGAAAACTGGCTGAAGAAGGATTTCTTAGTAACAGGTACTAGAGAGGAAATAAATAGCTAGAAAACTTTATTTTGTGTTTGTCTTTTTGTTCCTGAGTTAATTATGAAATCTAACCTTTGAGTAAGGTTTGCTACTTTTTGCATTTGATTTGCCAAGATAGAGTTAACCTTAATTATTAAAAAGAATCTATCTTTATTGCTTCAATAGTTTTGCAAAACCTTGCATCAGTAATATGCTTGCCAATAATTGACACATAGACTGAAATTGTACATCTCTTTATTGATGCTGAGAATGTGCAAAAAAAAAACCCTAAAACTAACAAAAAAACTAATTTTACTTGTCTGTGTACATTTCTGATTTCAGTCTTTTAAAAATATGCTTTCTGGAGACCCTAGAGGCTAAGAATACATCTGAACTGAAGGGAGAAACTGCAAAAGTTCATCATGTAAATGTACTTTTAGGCAATACTTCAATTTTTGCCTTTCCACAAGAGAGGAGGAAATATCCACATGGGGAACAGTAGAAATAAGTAAACTGTTACCATGCTTCACATAACATTGTATATTTATGCTACTACTAAAAATATCTAAGTAATTTGGGAATAATCTGTGCTAAAAAGTGGCCATTGATTTTCAAATTCTACTGCATCTGGTTCAGTCCCTATCTTAATGTCAGCCTTGTGTAGCCTTAGCTGTGCCAATGTTTCTATCAGATCCGCTTGACTAAAATAAACTGGCTTTTATTTTGTTTTTTATTGGGCCAAGGCTTTGCAAATTGGTAGATTTGGGTGTCTGACCTAGCTATAATCCCTGCCTGTGGGTTAAAAGGGATTTTAGCTGGAGTCGAAATATTTTAATGAGAATCAAATAAAACCATTTTGTAAGACTATTCCAACAATGTAACATTTACTCAAGAACCAGCATCTGTAGCAGGAGTTTTGGTTCTGGTTTTCCCCGTTTTCTTTCTCAAAAATTTCATTCTTCCTGCCACAGCTGTCTGCCTTCTTCCAAAGTGCTCATCACTACTCAGCATAAACTCATCATAATTCTTCTTCCATGGCCAAAGTCCCTTAATCAAGTTCATCTTTGTTTCACATAGTTCCCAAAATTTTCTCTAAATTTTTTATTCTTTTATTTGCTTCTGTGAATTCCAGTAGTAAGTGGTATCTAAATTTGGTTCTAACACAGGGCAAGGACAGCGATTTTGAGTTTCTTGTTCCCTGGTAGTGGCAATAAGATTCAATATAAAAATGGGATGGGGGCATTCATTACTTTACCTGTCTGACATGGTTAGTGTGACAGTCAACAAGAAAGGTACTACTGGGTAATGAAAAGGAGGTAGGGTTGAGGGAGGGCAGAAAATTTTAGTTTAACTCACATCTCTGCAACTCAATAACATGGAGTCTCCTTAAATGTTGGCTTTTCAACTGTAAAGCAAGAGTGATAATTCCTACTCATCTACTTCTCAAGAATGTATTGAAGAGAAGATGAGATACAGTATGAAAATGTCACTTATATACATTGTAAAGTTCTACAAAGTGAAGGTTCTACAGGCCTATCTCTGTGGGAAAAATAGTGGCAAATTGACTCTAGGGATTCATTTGTTTTATTATCCATGTATTAGATGTGTTGCATGATCAATAGATTATATTCTACGTTTGGCAAACCATATTGGATGCCTATCCAATTTAATGATCTTTCTTGGGGTGACTTCTCCTCATATAATCAAGAATTAAATAAATTTGGACAGGACCATGTTTGAGAGTACACAGATTGAAAATATCACATGGCAGTAATTGAAAATTTGCTTCAAGGAAATTATCAACTTGGACATCAAGTGTTTTGGTTTCATTTTTTCTCCTTACCCTCTTCTTGCTTCCTTCCCCCTTTCTCTTTCCAAATTATTTTTCATGTTTTTAACCATATAAGCTGATCCATGAATTTCTTTACTGTTGAGGATTTTGACCTCCCCATGTCCTTAGTACTGTCAGCTGGGTCTTTATCCAACTGTAATCCAGGAAATATGTAGCTGTCAGTGTTTGGTGCATGTCAGATATTTTAAACAGAAACACTGAGTATGTGGAACTAGATCCTCGGAAATCATTGGCAGTGCTAGAGGAGCAGAAATTATCTGGACTAGTGATTTCAAGGTCAAACTACTATAGCTGTAACCCAGACATCAGGAAGCTCCTACTTTCCTTCCTTTTCCCTGCGTCCATTGTCTTGTACCCTTTAGCTGGTGACAACATGCTGCAACATAGAACACAGTTACTGAGTTCATAATTCCTTATCTTTCCCACAAAAATTTACATGGTGATGTCTCATTGGCAGAATATACATTACATCCAGAAGCCTAACTGCTAGAGAACCTAGAAATGCAGTTTCTAACTTCCCGTCTTCTACATGAATGGAAGCTGGTACCAATAAACTGGCTTTAGCTGGGGAGGCTGGTTCATTTATACTGCTAGAGAATCATAAAGTTTTCAGAAACACAGAGAGAAAACAACTGCTTTGGGCTATAGAAGAACCATGATAATGGTTGCATAATTTGTGTCCTTGTGAGAGGAAGCAAGGACACGAAGATCTGTTCTTAGACCAAGAGAGTTATATAGACATGTTTCAGCACGGAGAAGTTTCCACACAGAATGACATATTTCCCAAAGTATGAGGACTTGTGAAATTATTTCCTCCTTTAACCATTGAGGTGCTCCCCAAGAAAGGGAGTTTAGATTCACTCAGCTGTAACATCATTCATTCCATCGGAGGCTCCAATTTGACAAGCTCACATCAAACTTTTGTGCTGTAGACATATGGAACGCTTGGTCCAGCCCCCGTCAGTGGAGTAATAAAGTGACTACTGACAGCTTCAGATTTATTTCTGCAGTGCCCGCTAGATCATTATAAAGGCTGTCTAGAAACAGAAAAGCATTGTCATGAATGGGGACTACAACACACTTTTGTTCTTTTCTTAGTTTATTGGCAGTGTATTTGTGCAAAAAAGGAAAAAAGATAGATTCTTTTTAACCCCCTATGATACATTGTGCAAATGAATTATAAAATCAGCTTATTTTATGACCTGGCTTTAAAGTACTGAACAAGATCTGGGTGGGGTGGTACACACCTCTGTAATCCTAGCACTCTGGAGATTGAGGCAGGAAGATCCATGAAAGTTCAAGGCCAGCCTGGGCTACACACATATTTCCCCTAAAATAAGACCTAACTGGAAAATAAACCATAGCATGATTTTTCAGGCCCCTCCCCCAAAATATAAGACCCAGTTAAGATTATCAAGCAGATGGACACCTTTAGTACATCCATGACAACCCATGATAGATGTATCTAATTAAATGTAAATAAGTCACATTATTGACATTAATACTTTAAATGATAATATAAATTATAATTAAGTATTTGTAAACAACCAAGGGGGCACCTTTGGACCAGAGGTAAACATCTATGTAAACAAATAAATTCAAAATTTATTGAGCTGGGCATGGTGATGCACTCCTGTAATCCCAGCACTTGGGAGGCTGAGGCAGGAGAATCATTTGCAAGTTCAAAACCAACCTGGGCTACGAAGTGAGCCCAAGGCCAGCCTGAACTACATAGTGAGATCCTGTCTCGAAAAGACAAAAAAAAAATATTTATTGGCAAATGTCCAATTGGAGTACAAAAAAAACACATGAATGTGTGCATTTGATAATGAATGGATGCAGTTGTGTCTAATATAAATCTCCATAATTCAATATATCATGTTGTAACAGGCATCTGTAATGTACTCATGTGAAATAAAGAAAATTTTCTGAATTTTGGTATCTGCAATCCTTCACTACTTTTGTGTGGCCATTGTTCTTAACTGTCACTACTTTTGTTGCCACTTCTGTCTCATGAGCCTTCAATTAATGCTTGATGTAATGGGAACTTTGTGAAGCCCAGCCTGCAAGAGATTGTGACCTGGGTGAAGAATTCATGGGATAAAATCACTGACAGCTGTGTTGTCAATGCACTACAAGCAGGCTACATGGACAAGAAGGGCTCACGGAAGGAAAGCACTAATACTGGACATGACAGATTGGGATCAATGGTCCTACAGGAAATGGAGTCCTAAGAAATTCAGAATTTGGAGAGTTATGATGATGTTCCAGAAGAAGATGACATGATTATATTTGAATAAATATAGATTGTGGTATACATGAAAAAGTAAGTCAGTCTTTGAAAATAAATTGCATCCTTTGGAGCAAAACTTAATATAAGACCCAGTTTTATTCTAGGGGATATACAGCAGTGAGTTCAAGAGCAGCCTAAACCTTATAGCAAGACTGTCTCAAAACAAACAAAAAGTACTGCTCAGGGGCTTATACTTTGTGACTACTTCCTGGTAAGTACTGATTAGAAATGGAGTCAAACTGGACTTTATTTATCTTTTCCTCTTAATAAAAATGTTCTGCTAAAATAACTGTCCTGGTAAACTTCTCAATACTATGTATTTACCAGGTTTAGCTAATTCATAAAGATTAGTATAAATTTAATCTAAAAAGGGCTGGGGATCTAGCTCAGTGGCCTAAGTGCCTGCCTGGCAAGGCAGGTCATGAGTTCAATCCACGGTTCCGCAAAAAAAAAAAAATTTAATCCAGTGGATGGTGGCAAGACTGGGGTAACTAATTAAAAATTTATATTTCTCATGAATTTGCTCTGTTTTGGATTTCCAGGATTCAGGATGACCCCCCCCTCCTTTCTAAACTGTCTTTAGCAGTGGTGGAACACTAAATTTTGTTTCTGACTTTTTAGAAGCCCATGAAAAATGATTGTCAAGGTAGTTTTTTTGTGTTGGTTGGACAAAGATGACATTTCCTAACTTTCAAAGCAAGAACAAACAAAATTACTGTCCCAAATATGTGATGAATTATGTATTAATATCCATAACTAATCTAACTTTCCCTCTGAGCACAATTATAGCATAACTATGAAAAAAATGTACGGAAGTAGGTGATGGCATTGGCAATGTCACACCCTGAAAATGCCGACACCCCAGTTAGGGTGCTGTGTGAAGTTCAGGTGTTTAACCAGAGCATGCGTTGCCTGGTGCTTCATTCTCAAAGGAAAAGAAGAGTTAGCAATGAGAGGTTGCAGGGTGATCCAACTGGAATCCATGAAAGAAGAAGAAAATGGAGGTTGTTGGGGATTCTTTTCTTATCTGGTCCTATATTTTCAAAAGCAAGAGATGGAAAAAATGATCAGTTAAGTAGCCTTAGCCAAAATTGTCTTCTACTGATAATTCCATTCTACCTCTGTCTTTGAGGATAATTCTGAATTTCAGAAAATTAGCCATTTCATATGTGGAGGTTAATCCATATTCATCTTCTTATTTTTAACAATTGCTTATTCTGTGTGAGCCTCTTCCTCACATAAACCCATTCATGTAATGTACTGTGCATAACAGGATTTTAAAGCATTTGAGGTATCTCAACTCAAGTTAAACTTGCTTATGAGAAAGCAAGATGATGTCCATCTACACGTCTGACCCAGGACCAGCAGCAGCGTATTTAATCAACCTTTAGAACGCTCGTTTTGCAAGCACTCGAGGTTCTACAAATATGAACTTACTGTGGGTGCTAACACTCCCCACCCTGTACCCTGATACATACATGAAAACACTGTAAGAGAATGAGGGCAGGAAACTCAGCCAAAGTCTCACAGCTAGTGAGTGCCAAACAGAAATCTGAACCCAGGCTTGCTGGCCCCACGTCCTTGGAACACCAGCACAGCCACACACAGGGACACAAGTGATAGTCTTTTCCTTGATGCTTTGGCTTTGCATTTCCGTCTCTGCCCTTTGATTTTATTCCCATTTTGATAATCTGGTTTCCCATAGTTCAAATGGGATCTTTTCTGTGCAACAAAGTTTCTTGTTGAAGCTTTCTCCATTTCTAGTGAGTCCAAGAAATCCCAGCTTTTCTGCAAAGACATCATTGATCTATAAGAAGACATTTGCTCCCTATAAACATGAGATTCTCATGGTTTTCTCATCACATTTCTAATGCATGAATGAGACTTTTAAATATTTCTTATAGGATGTGCTAATTTGCTTTTAGTATATTTTCTGTGTATTTCTATAAGAGACTAATGGTCTCTTAGACTACAGACATCAAGAACCACATTTGCAATTCAGTTTAAAGCAACCTTTGGAATGTTCTTAGTAAACATCTCTGATGGTGATAATAGTTATTGACAATGATAAAACTCAGTTTGGGTATGGGTATGTGACATTTTGCTGTCCTTGTTGAAACAAAGTATGATGACTTCCTTGTTGTTGCCTTTTCTTTTCCTCCATAATTGTGTGTGTTAATAGTGTGCCATGCACAGTTTTCACACATATTATTTCATTAAAGTCTCATCACCAATAAAAAGTAGATAGTATTACTCTGAAAATACACTTGAGGAAACAGATGTTTAGGTACTTTGCCCTATCTCATGCGTGACAGAGTATAAAACCAGGACAATGACTTCAAAATCTGTGGTGTTGATAATTCCTGTAAATGATTTACCTTAGGTAAAAGGCTCTCTACCGCCTCAGGCAAGTTATGTAATTGCTCTGTGCCTTGGGCCTTCTGGCTGTATTCTACTTTAATTAATAGAACCAGAAAAATGCAGAATGCGGTTTTATATTTAATATTTTCTGTTTGGATTTATACATTGAAATTGATTTATATTAACAAATGTATATACGTGCTGTAATTGAGAAATTTTATACTGCAGTTGAATCATGAATGATTTGACCAAACTTAATGTAAAATTTCCATTACTGAAAGTATGTACTATCCTAGTCACTTTGATTGAGCAAAACTATGTACATATATAATTATCACCCACCTGTTACTGATTAATTTTATATACTTTTAAGAGGCAAAGATGAGAAGTGGAGAGGAGCTGCAGTTTTAGGAATCCAGCTTCACTTTCCATCAAATAAATCATGTGGAGTGGTGTCCTCAAAGGCTACTTTATTCTATTTTTAATGCCCAATGAATATTACATATGCTTTGTAAGATATTAAAAATGTAAGCAATAAAAATAAAAAATAAAATAAAAGCATCACATTCCTACCATCAAGAAAGCATTACTGAACCACACCTTTGAATCATATTCTAGGCTCATACATGCTAAGTATTTGCTAATATTCAGTCTTAGTTAGTCAATGTGCTATCCTTTTACACTCATTGTTATGCAACCTGTGTTCCAACCAATAATTTCTTTTTTTGTGTGTTTTTTTGTTTTGTGTGTGTGTTGTACTGGGGATTAAACTCAGGCCTTGTACATGTTAGGCAAGTACTCTACCACTGGACTACATCCCCAGACCCTCAACAGTTTCCTTCCCATTTGTGTAAAATTTCATTTAATCTAAAACCAAGTTCATATTTATATCTCCCTTATTGAGCAAGCATTTTTCAGTACATTGGGCATGTTCAAATCATTGTCATAAATATGGTTATTACCACATAAGTCTCTTTTAATTTAAAACAGTCCTTTTTAAATTGACACTGTCTTGTTTAAAAATGCAATTTCATCATAAAATGTTATAATCTCATCTATGATTGAGATTTTCAAACCTGATCAGAATAAAATCTGAAGTGACAACACAAAACTCTCCTTATTTACCATTCCAGGAAACCATAACAGATACAAATAATAAATTAAGAAAAGAGATTCCAAATATCAAACAGCCCTAATTTTAACAAAATTAAAATTTTATCCTTTGTGGAACTAGAAGCAATGAAGTGGTGAACTGCTCTTAAACAAATAAATAGTTCATAATAACAGACATATTCTATGAATATAAATTCTACCAACACATTGTCAATAGTGAGAACAACTACCAGAGCCCTATAAGGAATAAACACTTCTTTCAACATAAGTTTTACAACTCATTAAAATCTTTTCCTGTGAAATTTATGGTTGGTCATTCTAAATTTTTCTCTTGGTGTTAGCAAAGAGATTTTCCTTATGCAAATTTTTCCCCAGTTAATACCTAAATACCCTACAGTGCCTTTTACTTGTGCCTAGTGCAGAATGAATGGCAAGTGACAGGCAAGTAATCTAACAACATTAAAGCTTTAATACAATCATTCCTGGTTCTTACAATCCTCTATCCATTTTATGATGTGCCTATACTACTTATAAAAATAAAAAGAGGTATTTATTTAATTCAAGCTTTGTACCTAACTACCCGTGAGTTGTGGCAGAAAATTTAGGCCCTTTTCTACTGTGTGATCTTGAGCAAGTTCCATAATCAATCTGTGTCTCATTTTCTTAATTATGAAACTTAGAACAATCAGTTTCTCTCTCATGGGGGTGTCGTAGGGGTTAGATGAGATACCTCAGAAAACACGTGGAAGAGTGCCTAGCACAGAGCAAGCATTAAATAAATCTTAGAATAAGCTTGTTTGAAAAATTGAGTTTGACAAATAGCATCTGGAGGCACTGCTCTGATAAATGTTCCTTGATAGTCCCTCTTCACCAAAAGAGATGATGAAAGTAAAACAGAAAAATCTGTTTGGGGAGAAGTATTCATAAACTTGTGTGACATACGTCTCTTTCTTCTCTCTAAGTGCACGTATGTTCACTCTCTGCTTTAGAAGAAAAGTTTATTGTCATGTGCTCAGTATATAGTTTATCCACACTCTCATCCCTCTGCCCTCAACCCTGCCAGGAAAATGCCCCAGCCAGGAGACCTGTGCTGCCTGCTCTACGGAGTCGCGTAAATGACTCCAAAGACTTTCTGCCTCTTCCAGATTCACCACAGCACAAGAAAATTGTTCCAGTTTGGTTTAGCTCAGCCTCTGTCTGCCGAGGGGCTCAGATCTAAGTCCTGCCTAAGCAATTAGAATTCAATCTGTTTCTGAAGAATTCCACGGAAAGCCTATTTTGGATCCAGTTCAATTCAATTGGACAAATATTTGTATGTTTACTATGAAAAAGCTTTATGCTAGGTCTAAGGTGAACAAAAAATTAAGCAATTATCCTTGACCTCAAAGACCCCATAACTCCAGAAAGGGGATGTAGAGAGCAGAATGGAATACACGTTGAAAAGACAGAAGAAGGTGTTGTGGTGAGGCCTGATATTCTGCTGCAAAGAGAGATGAGTTGTTCTCAGGGCAGAATATGGAGGAAATATATTCCAAGAGAAAAATCATGAGAGAAATAAAAGTTCAAAGGTATAAAAATAGCGCACAGGGTGCTGGGGGCTAGGGGGATGGATGGCTGAAGCACTGGAGATGGAGAAAACCCACTGGAAATCATGAAGGAACCGGCATCTTTGCAAAGGGGCTTGTACTTCATTTTTCAGCCACGAGAGTCACTGCAGGTTGTTGAGCTGAGGAAAGGCAACATACAGTCAGTTTAATGATATTCTTCAGGGCTGGGATAAAGCTCATTGGCACAGCACCTGCCTGCCAAGTACAAGGTCCTGAGTTCAATTCCCAGTACCAAAAAAAAAAAAATCTTCCAGGAATTCTTCATTATACAGTAACACTCCTCTGTTAGCTATACACTTATTTTCATTAAGTTCTTAGTAGAAGTGGTAAACTGCTGTTTCTTATAATATCTGAACATATTTGCCAGTTTTAATTCCCTGGTTAGCAATAGGCACTCATGAGAGTAATAGGGCAGATGGAAATTCAGAAGGATATTACCCCTTGTCATCACAAAGCCACTGAATATTTTTATTAACAGTCTCTTACCTCTGTCCTGGTGGCTTTAATATCTTAACTCAACCAGACTCCCTCAGCATATTCCTAAAAATCACAACTCACAAAAGTAGAACGGTAGTTGGCAGGAACTGGGGAAATAGTGACCTATTATTCAGTGGGTACATAATTTAAAGTTTACAGTATGAAAAAATCAGGAGGTGTGTTGCACAACAACATGATGTATGTAACTGTACCCTCAAAATGGTTAAGGTTGTAATCTATATCATTGTTAACCAGAATTTAAAATTAACTTTAAAAAGCATCTCATAGAAAGCACTCTTTAATCAAGTAGGTTGGTGAAACTTTCATGCGTATAATTCCCTCTTGGTGACTTACAGTTCACAAAAGCTCTGAAAAGTCCTATAATAAATGAAGCCATTTAACTTTGCTTACACTTGATCTTCCAAATCCAAAAAGTAACAAATTAGGACATACTAGTTTTTCTCAGAACTGCTTTAGGAAATGCTTATGGAGATGCTATGACTAGAAAATAGTGAATGATCTGTTTCTTGTTCATTAATGAATGGAGCTACTGAAATCTATTGCATGATAATATTCTTTGTTAACAATGATTCAGTGTCTTAATTTTTAGAAAAACTGGTCAGAAGAGTTTTTGATTCTTGCCTGGGTATAGCATTCCTTAAATTTATGCTTACTAAGCTTGGAGAAAAAAATGTCATGATACTATTTGTTTATTGTTGAAAATACTTATCAGATGTTAGCCCAAGCATTTCTCATTAGTGTACACATAGTTGTAGGTAAAATGTGCACACCCAGAGGATCTTCTTCATCAATGTTATAGACAAGTAAAACAAACACAAAATCTCACCAGATTTTCCATCTTGTAAATGCCACACAAGAGATATAAGATAGCAAAATAATGTGACAGAGCTGTCTCTGTAAAAACTATTGGGAAAGTAGATTTCAGATGATGTCAGTTGTTAATATTGTTTCTGACTTTTGTCATTCTTTCAGTATATAAGATTTAAATATTGGGGGAAATAGGAGCATGGAAATGATTTCTACTAAAATGACAGTTTCAGTGAATCAATACTCCTTAACCCCCTCCCTCTTTTTGTTGCTAAATGGAAAA
The DNA here is from genome assembly GCA_004365215.1 of Cuniculus paca. Taxonomy (NCBI): domain Eukaryota; kingdom Metazoa; phylum Chordata; class Mammalia; order Rodentia; family Cuniculidae; genus Cuniculus; species Cuniculus paca. Next base: position 16,699 of record RJWT010002334.1, on the reverse strand, counting down.
AAAGGAAAATGTTTTGGAGAAATTTTCAACCAAGATCTTATTAGATAAGTTAGAAACTTATCCAGGGGTTTATACTCCATAGAAGCATGCATCAGGAGCAATGTTACTGCTTCAAGGCCATGAGGGGTTTGACAAATTACTGTTGACGTGAGTTGAACATCTCATTATAATGCCAGTCTCTATAGAATATAATTTCTTGTAGGCAGTTTCACTCATTTATTCATTCCTTCAATAATTGTCTATCAAGTGTTCACCACCTTTGAGGAACTATGCTGGATGATAGGTATAAGAAGTAAGCAAATTCATTGCATTCTCAGTTCTCACAAAGTCTACCATTAAGAAGAGAGGGTAATCATTAATCATACAATCACCAGAAATGAGTGGATGACGATGCACACAGGTGTTTCAAAGAAAAGAACATCATTCTACAAGTGTTAACAAAGTAACCCAATATATCAAGAAGTGCTTCATGGAGGAAGTAGCACTTACCTGAAAGATGAATCCTAAGGAGGAAAGGAGAGAAAAGCTATCTAGCTATATGAGCAACTTATGGAAGGACTGAGCTGGCCATGATGATGCACACCTGTAATCCCAGCAGTCTGGGAGACTAAGGCAGGAAGATTGCAATTTCAGGTCAGGCCCACCCTAGGCAACTCAGTGACTTAGTGAACTCTGTATCTTGGTTACTTTTCTCTCGTTGCTGGGACAAAATACCCAATGTCCAAAATGAAAGAAGGAAAGGTTTATTTAGCTCACAGTTCATGGAGGTTTCAGACCACACTCAGCTGGCTCCAAGGCAGGGTGATATGGCTAAGGGGCAAATGTTCATGGTGGCCACAAGTGACAAGAGAAAAAAGGGCAAAAAAGGAGAAGAAAGCCTCTTCCCTCCCTTGTACTGTATGCTGGCTACCCACGCCAGGGTGAGTGCAGCACTCACACCACCAATCCCAGCGCTAGACAATGAACCAATTACAAATGCTAGATTCAGTCACCTTCAAAAGATCCCCCCCCATGACTGCATGAGGCTTTGAGGGGACACCCAGACACAAACCATAGCACTCTGTTTCAAGATAAAAAAATAAAAGGGATGGGGGGAATAAAAGGACTGGGAATGTAGCTCAGTGTGAAGGCTATAGATTCAATCCCCAGGATCCTTGTCGAATCCTATTTCAGGGAGAAAAGGGAAATATTTACCTAGTGTCTATATTTCAAATCAGAAAAGATTGGGAGAATAAGCATCACCATGTTGTTAAATGTGAATGCTTTGTATCCTTTTTATCTTTTTATCTTTTTCTGTCCTTGAAATTATTATTATCAAGATGTGGTATTTTAAAAGTTAAAACATAAAAATCCCCATGAGTCAAAATGACTTTTATTAGATTGATAGTTTCATAGGAACCCTTTTATAAGTCTCCATTGTCCTAATAAAACTCCTGATTGATGAGAAATTTTTTCCACTCCAGTAAAGGTACCTGGACAGGAAGATGTGTGGTCTGCTGGTTTCTGGAATTTTGGTCATGAGGCATTCCTAGAAGCCATAACTTCTGAAGGAATCAGGGCCACAGGCATAGATTTTGGGGGCTATTTTTTTTTTGAGGTACTGGGGATTGAATCTAGGACTTTCACACTGAGCTACCCTATTAGCCTGCCCTCTTAATTTTAGACAGGGTTTTACTAAACCTCTAAAATGTCCAGACTGGGCCCAAACTTGCAATCCTCCTTGACTCAGGCTCTCAGAGTGCTGGGATTATAGGTAGCACCATTCCTGGCTCTTGGAGCTGTCTAGTGGCTGCCACTTTAGTTGTTTCTCCTCTTCTCTCTACTGTGTAATCACATTGATGCAGACAACCTGGATTAGATGGAGTTCTCCAGAGGAAAATGGCAGTGAGGTGGGGTGGGGAACAACTATCACACTGCAGCTCACCTTGATGTGTCTCTGGCCAAGGGTTCATCCTATCACTTGTTTTTCTATCATACTTGTCCCGGGTGTGAGGATCCTGGGGAACAGGAATTTGTGCCCTTTGACTGGTAATAACAAGTCTGCATGCTTTTTCTCTATCTCATATTTCTTAGTGAAGTTCAGATGAATACATACATGCTATTAATCAAAGTCCTTACCAAGCTTGCACAATCATTGGTATGCTGCTGCATGTTTAGCTCTCAACTGTTAGATCTTAACTCTATTGAATAAATAAGTACCCCCAGGTGTGTCAAGAATAACCCATGAACTGTGACAGGCTGGGATGGTAAAGGATGACGCTGCCCCAGAACACAATTTAGAGGATAATAATCTGGTCCAATTGTCTTTTGAGAGTACAAAATGATTGGTGAAACTGCATGAGTGATAGAGCATGAGGTTTCCCTCCCCTTAAGTGGAACCATGTGCAGGAAAACCCAGACTTGACTGGAGTCTGTGGCGTGCTGGATCTGGCTGAGGCTGGAGTGGCTCTTGGCTCTGGTTCACATGGTAGGAAGGACCTTCATGCCTAAAGAAACCTCCCCACCTTAGGACCCTTATCTGAGCGCAGAAGAAAGAGTAGGCTCAGTTTACCTGGAGGTAGTTACCATGTACGTTCCTCAGTGAGCACTAAAATGGAACAGTAACAGTTCTTTTTAAGGAGCTGTTTTCCTCAGTCACTTGACTCTCCATGCCATTTTGAGGAACCCCACAAAAGCTCTCAGTCCTGCTGGTATAGTACCACACCCTGCTCTGCCATGAGGTGTTCAGCAACAACACAGCGCTCTTCAGCCCTTCTGCCAACATGAAATATCCTTGAGGGGAAATGAGATGGAGCCTTAGACTTTCACAGACTGGGCAGCAGAACCTTTAAGAGGTGGAGCCTCATGGAAAGGCCTCAGGCAAATTGGAGATAAACCCTCAGAAGGTACCATGGGACCCCAGCCTCCCTTGCTTCCTGTTTTATGTGGTCTCTTCCTTTTGCCATCCACCATGAGTTCCTCTCTAAAACTGAGCCAATGCCAGTGCCTTGCTCTTGAATCTCCAGAACTCTGAGCTAAATAAACCTCTTTTCTTTATAAAGTTACCCAGCCTCAAGTATTTAACTGTAACAATGAAAACAGACTGGTACAGGGTGCTCATATGTGTATTAATACTTCTTTTTTGGTGGAGCACTTTGTTCTTTTCTAGAACTTTTTCATTAATCATCCAATTCATTCCTCACAGTGTGTATGTTAGACTGCTATACAGGTTTTATTATTTTTAGGAAAACAGAAAACTGAAACTTAAAGATGAAGGTTATCACATTTAAGCAGTATATACTCATCTGAACCTGGTTCAAGTTAAAACCAAGGAGCCAGAGATGGTGCCAATTAGAATTTAAGAGTCTTTTATTAGCCAGCTGGCGACCGGACAACAGGACCCACACAGGGAACCACTGTGCAGTGCTCAGTGAAGGGAGAGCTAGGTATTTATGTAATACAACTATACCCCCAGTGATGATGGTTACAATTAAACATGCATCTATGACGTCCTGGTTGCCATCCCCGTTGACAATGGTTGTAATTACACATACATCTATAACATCCTGGTTGCCATCCCCATTGACAATGATTACAATTACACATACATCTATAACATCCTGGTTGGCATACCTGCTGGGGCGTGGTGCACCGAACAGGCCTGAGAATATGGAACTAAGTTACATTCTCAAGGCGGGGTAGCCTCACAAGTTCTGGAGTGAGGAGGTACAGACAGGGTTCAGTAGTTTTCCTATTATGTTAGCCTACAACATCATCACAGTTTTATATCAGGTCAAAAATCTGGAAGCATTCCATCAAAGATACATTATAAGAATTTGTAGTGGGTACATCAAGGTCTGGCAAGAAGACTGATCCTAGTGTGAGTCCTGCTGCTGTGTAAACTGTGATGGATCACATAGCCTTTCTGAACCTCTCTCTTTAACTGTAAAAATGGAGCCATTATTTTGCCCCACAGAATTGCTATGAAGATTAAATGAGGCTGCCTGTCCAAATCATCTAGCTCAGTGTTTGACACATAGCTGATGCCTAATAAATGATAACCCCTGATTTTCAGAAAGCATAAAGTAGAATGATACTCAAATTAATATCTAAGTAGCCAGCTGTAGACAGCCCCGCCCAACTGCAGATGAAAAATCATAGAGAAAATAGCCTTTCATAAAATAGAAAATGTATTTGACATAGGAAAGAGAATAAGCAACTTTACTTGTACAATTGGAGTGGAGTATTCTCAGTATAATTCAAGGATGTGTGGCACGAACATTGGTTATTTATGTCCAGTGGCCGAGTTCATGGTTGTGTCTTTGTATGGCTCTCCATTGTAAGCTACTTTTAATTATTTCATTAGGAATTTAAGTGTCTGAAGAAACAAATTATGGACTATATCCTGCTGTTGTTCTACACACAACATCCAGAGCAGAAATTATGGCCGGAACAGGGCCAAGCATAAAACAAGCAATAAGTATGCAAATAAGCTAATGATGGTGAAATTTTATATGACCCATGGGCAAAATAGGGAATTTGTACCAGTAGATATTTGCAGCTGACACATTTAAACTAGAATGTATATGGGAGGAGTGGTGGGATATTTGATTAGTTGAGCAAAATGTGAGACTCAACTATTTGTGAAATAAAACTGGTCTTTCAGTGAACCAGTTGTGGGCAATAATGGCATGCAGCAAAGACACCAGCTTTTCAGTCTCATTTCTGACACTGGTCATTCATGATCATTAGCCCTAATGAGTGACACATCTCTATCTATTAAATGCTGGGCTGAGGCCAGAGATATAGCTCAGCGGTGTACTCCCTACCTGGCAAGGGTGAGGTGCTGAGTTTGATTCCTGGTACCAAAAAAAAAAAAAACTATTAAATGCTGGGCTGATCTATCACACATATTTCATACTTCTAGGAAGAAAGATCCTCCTTAATAACTGAAAAGCCATCTGAACTTCACTGTCTGTCCCCCTGCTCATCATTAGCTCATGTCCTTTCTCACCCAGACTATTGCCATAGTCCTGGTTGAGTCCCCTATCACCCTCCAATACACCCACAATTTTGCTTTAGAAAGAATCCTTTCTAAGATACCAAGTGCATCAAGTTACTTCCCACTTCCAAGCCTCCTGTGTCATCTCATTGCTCTCAGGATAAAGCTTTTAGGTGGCATACAAAGTCCTTAGACATCTTTTCTGCCTCATCTCTTACTTTCTCTCACCCTCAGTTCTAGACATAAAGAATTGCCAGCAGGTTTCCAACACCCCTGTGCACCCCTTCCCTGTGCCTTGGTTGGTGCTGCTGTCTCTGCAGCCTACGGAGTGCTCTTCCTGTTGCGCATGTCTCCCCGTGGCACAGTGTAAATCTCTAGCAGATTAGAGAGATATCCAGTGTATCTGTCTCCAGGGCTTGGTGCTGTGGCTGGCACATGGCAAGTAAATTAATGAAAGAATGAATGAATGATGGTGGCCCAGGTCTCAGACTGGACAATCAAAGGGCCATTTTATTTTCAATGTTCTTTAAATTATAGCCATAGGCTACTCACCCCCAAAGCTAATCCTGCCTATAGTATAATTGCAAATCAGAGCCCAAAGTCCAAATTTGAACAATTTCTGTGGCAACCACTTGTGCAGAAAGGAAGCTTCTCTTCTTTTCTGAAGGAAAAAGTGTGGACTCTTTCACTGTGTTTCCTGCTATAATGCAACAGAGGCCATCACTGAAGAGCAGGAGGGATGCAGCATGGGAAGCCTCATGGGCACAGAAAGAAAAGGAAAAGGAAGGATGGTTGGAGATTGGAAATCAGAAAAGAAAATGAGGGCTTGGGAGCTGGTGTGGGCTCCAGTGTGCACATGATATTTCAAAGGAAAATACTACTCTGCATAATGGGAAATTGGAATTTTAAAACTTCCTGTAGACATAAGATATATGGCACCCCAACCCAGCATTTCTGATTGTTAATGAGAGCTATTGCTTATGAAAACACCCCTTTTAGAAAGGGTATAGGCCAAAAGACTCAGTGGTTCACCTGAAGCCTAAGATATGGCACTGTGCAGTAGCAGCTGTTGGTGCCTTGCCCACGTCTGTGATGTGTGTTCACCCACCACTTCTTCTCCATGTGCATCGCTGCTAATGGCTCACAGTCACACTTTTCACTGGAGAATGACCCTTGTTGAAAGCAAATTACCTTGCCTGAGTGATTACACCCTTTCCCCTGCTTAGGAGCACCCTGAGACTGGCAACTAATTAATAGAGTGGCACAAAAGTCCACCTCCTTTTCCACCAGGTGAAATACTTCTGTGCTGCTTGCATTCACACCGTTCAGCTCCCCAGGCAAGCATGCTGAGATTAGATTTCAGTGACCACATCCTGGCTTAGCTCCTTCCCTTACTGTCTCCCCCTTTCTTCAATGCCTTACAAGTTTGTCTCTTTCTCAATAAATCACTTGCAAAACTACTTAGATCTAAGACACACTGGTGGTCCGGAAACTCTCGTGTGGGGTCAGGCCTCCCTGACTAAAGGGTTGCTGCTAATCGTACATTTTCCTAGGTGAAACCTCTTTGAAACTGCCATGTCTACGCTGAATACCTGTCCCATAGTGATGTAGTCAGCGAGGCTCTTTTATAAGTTGAGTCTGTCTTTCAGATATTTGTGATCTCCCCCTAATTCAGTGTGCATAGTAGACAGAGTGAGTCAGTCATTTGTCACAAATGGGACTAAAAGGAGATAGTGCCTTTGTGAGGCTTTCTTTTCTTGTTGTTCTTTCTCCTTGCCACCTCACAAACCCTAAAACAGCATTTTTAGTTGACGTGAACATTGAACAGATTTAGAGCCCAAAAGGCAGCTGGAAGGTTGCCCAGTGTGCCGTATGTCCTGTTTTCCCACTGCAGGTGTTCTCTTTCTTGACTGGCAGCTCACAGGCTGGCTGCAGTCCAGTCCAAGGGGGAGGGATCTGTGAAGATACACTCAGTATAGTTCTTCATGAGACCAAGTCTCTGTCTGGGTTTCAGTCTGTAGGACACTGCTTGTCATCTACCTATATGGGAAGGGTTACAGTAAGTAGGTTGGACGGCCTTTGTGCCCTCGAGATATAGGCACATGGGCCATATGGATACTCACAACTTTGGTTTTGCAGTTTCAAGTGAAGAAGAATTGAGGTATTGACCCTAAACTAGAAGAAAATCAGCAAATTCTATGAAAATATGCTCAATATGATCATGCACACACCAAAAAAAAATTAATTGTGATAGGTGAACTTGCCTTAATTAAGAAATGCCTGACAGATTGTTAATACACATTCCTGAGTATGTCTGTGGAGTTTCCAGATATTGGCATTTAGGCCAGCCAACAGACAGAAGAAGACCCACTCTGGTTGTGGGTGGTACCAACCAATAGGCTTTTAGTCTGAATGGAATAAAAGGGAAAGAAAAAGGAAGTAAGTGCATTAAAAAACAAACAAACAAACAAACAAACGAACAAAAAACTCCAGTCTGTTCAGGTGAGTATGTCTCCCTCTGCTGCCACCTTTGGCTGTCAATCTCATTTTTTTTTCAGTCTTGCAATAGACTTATACCAGTGACTCCCCAGTGAGCATTCAAGCTTTTGTCCTTGAACTGGTGCTGTATCCTTCATTCCTCTTCCACAGCTTCCATCTCCTTGGGCTGCACAGCTCCTGGATCCCCCATTCACCAGCATGCAGACAGCTGTTGTGTACTCTCCCAGCTCGGATCCTGTAAGCCAGCTAATAAATCCCTTTGCATAACTATACATATATTTTCTATTGAGTCTGTTTCTCTAAAGAACTCTAACCAACACACACACACACACACACACACACACTCACACACATGTTTAGCAACCTCCAAACCAATTGATCAAAGAATAAAAGCCAGATATTTGTTCTTAATCTTACTCCTGATCTGCTTTGAAGTATCAGTTCTGTTCCCTTAGATGGCTTTTTCTCAATCCTAAAGTAAGATAGTAGAAAAGCTCCAGCAAGTAACGATATTTAGCTAATTGCTGATAAACTGTTGGGGATACTGAGATTAAACAAGCAAAGTATAAATCACCGTGACTGCTACTCTCACTGCTATTTTATATGCTGTACATTCAAAAACTGCAGTTTTCTTTCTTTTCTTAACCAAGGACCAAGATTTTAAAATTTATCATCTACAGGCTTTTAAAATTACATTGTTATTTTTACTGTTTGCCTCAAGAAAAAATGTATGTCATATAAAGGAGATATTGAAGTAAATATATGAATGAGGTACTCTTGACACATTTTGAAATATTTGCATTTCTTCCAAATAACTTACAAAAATTCTTAAACTTATATGTCAGACATGTAGCCACTTTATATAAGCTATAAATCCAGGAAATGAGCAAAGTTGGCTTGCATGGAAACCTTTGTTGTGTCTCTGTACAGTATTCTTAAGATTTTTCAAACCCATCATATTAGGCCTAAGGATTAGAATTTTTAGTTCCCTCCCGTTTCTTTCCTTTTAATGATCAGTGGCTCTTTATTTTACATTCTTATGATCTTTTTCCATCAAAAGAATCCCTCTTCTGTGATGTAACTGGTCCCACTTCTTTAGACAGCAGATTTTTTTAATATGTCCTCTTCTGGTACCTCTGTCTCTGAAAGAGAAATGAAAGCAAGGCTGAGAAGGCAGGGACTGGTGCACCCTAGGACACAGAGGGTCTCAAGTCTTACCCCTGGCTCAAACACCCCACCTTCACAGACAAGCATCTTCCTTCCCATTTTTTTTTCTTTTACCCCACCTTTCAGAGCAGGGACAACTGGACCAAAGTGCTGAGGGTGGACAGCGCCAGGAAAGAGGAAGGGAGAAAATTAAAAGTTGTGAGATCAATGGGTGCACGGTCCTGTTGATTTCTTTGCCTTCTGATGTGCTTTTGGATTTGCCTTTTTGGAGTTTGTCTCCCCTCAAGGCGGATGAGGCGGAAGACCCAAGATATCTCAGCCAGGGTACACAGGTTTCTTCACAGGTTCAGTGAGGGTGAAAGGCAGAGGAATGAAACTCCAATGACGGGGTCTTTTCTTTTTTTAAATATTATTTATTTTTGGAAGGTAATCCACTCGTGTGATGTAACATAATAAAGTATTCCAGTATGTACAGTGAGTGCATTGTCACCCACCTCTTACTCTCATCTTCTCATTTTCAAGGTATGATGTTCACTTTTGCACTAAAAAATATATTTTCATATGCAAAGATGATTTTTGCATTATTGTTGTTCTATGAATTGTTCTTTTAAAAATCAAAGGTAGAAATGCTTGTATGTTTAATTTTCTGGAGCTACTTATATGGTAGATTATATAACTATAATTCTAAATATTGAACTGTCTGTTATTACTTTTTAATGCACTGTCAATCCATTTACTAGTATTTTATTTAGAATGTTTATATTGGCATCCATAAATTACACAGGACTAAAATTTTGGAATTTTCTAGTATATCCATTATGTCTTTTGCTGTTAGAATTATGTTTACAAAATGAAGAAGTTGGAAATGGTCCTTTTATTCTTTTCTGTGATACTCTGGAGCTGTTAAAATAACATTATAATTGTGTTCTCTTTCGAAGTTTGGTACCATTTTCCCATGGAAACGTCTTTTGAAATAGGGGAAAGTACTTTAATACTGTATTTGAGCTACGGAAAGTGGACATTTATTTTAAAATTAGAGGTTTTTGTCTGTTTATTGCAGTGAACAAAGATACGTTGTTTCTTTACTCAGGCAGATGGCTTCAATAATCCATTTCCAGCCAGTTGCTTAGTTCACCCAGATGAAGCCTGCATCCTTTATGTGCTGACACAGTTGCTACAATGCACGTTGAGGCCATATTTCCTAATAAGACCCTGCAGTCTGAGCAAATAGATAGCAAGCGGCACAAGATTTTCTATTGCTTTTGATGTGACCTTTGATAATTTATATATTTTTAAAAGTAATTCACTTTATCAAAGTTTTGATTTTATTTACCTAGAATTGAAAAAATGCTCTCCTATGAGTTTTACATGTCTGTGATTCTGTGATTATTTCTCCTTTCTAAAAAATTCTATTTGTGTGTGTTTTCTCTCTTCTTTTTGATTAACTTAGTGTTTAGTCTGTTTGGTTTCCTATAACAGAAAGATGGTAAATTGGGTGGTTCATTAATGATAGGAATTCATTTCTCATGGTTCTGGTGAGGGTCAGCTTTCTGATTCATGGATGACACCTGCTAGCTGTGTGCTCACATGATGAAATGGGTAAAGGATCTCTTTCAGTCCTCTTTTATAAGGACACTAATCTCCTCCAGGTTTTATATCCTACTATCACCCTCATGGAGTTAGAATTTCAGCATATGTATTTGGATATGTGGGTGATAGTGTGGGTATAAACATTCTGTTGATTGCAGTTAACAAGCAATTTTTTATAAGAATAAACATTTTACTTTATTTATTAGTTCTGTTTTACTGTTTCTTAAGTTATTAATGTCTCTTTGCATTTTTTTTGTGCTTTCCTTAAGTTAGTTTATTGTATTTTCTAACTTCATTAGTAGGATGATTTAGTTTTCCATTTTCTTATTCATTGCTGTAAATATCTGCCTATGAATTTTCCAATTTAGCATTGTTGTAGTGCTATTATTTTCTCTAATATTTTTAAATATTCTTGTATGTTTTTTCATTCCTTCTTATTTTTCATCCTGCATATCCCTTGCTGTTTTTGTTTTCCTATAGACTCTGTTTGGTTTTCTGTTACTTGCAATTTCATTTTCATGTCTGTAATGGTTTTATTTTGGCTTCCAGTTCTTTTCTCAGTTTTATCCTATGACATTCATCTCTTCCTGTTTTATTTCCATCATGTCCTGCACATGAATTCTTACAGTTGTGTTTTATTCATTTCTTATATTATAGCTGCTTGCAATTTTTATGGGCATCCTGGAAACATTTTTCTGGACCTCCTGGCTCCTATACTTAGGGAAAAGCAAATGTTTAAGATTCCCAGATAGGAGACTCTTTTTCTTGACTGCAACCAAGACAGATTATGGCTCATCACTATGATTGATCATGTAGTGCACATCTAGCTCTTGTCTAGTTCTCTGAATTAAACTAGTCAGTTCACTCCCATTTTCACTTGTACTGTTGCAAGTAAACACTTCTTGGAATGGGCTTCTTCATTTCAGACATTGTATTTTTTCATTACTTTCTAGACCTCCTGCAGCCGAGTTCTTGCCTTAGAAATCTCTGGTTGGCTCCTCTCCAGTTTCCTCCATGCAGCTCCTAAGTGAACTTGATTGCTTTTGGAAATGCTTACAAATATTTTGGAATTTCTCTCCTAGTTATGCCAAAAACTGAGTGCACTTTTGGGTGGTTTCCAAGAGTAGACGAGAAAGCACTGAATTATAAAACCATGTGCATATCAAAATTCCTCATTTATCTTTAGGGAAAAATTCTCTTTTCATTGGTTCACTTCTTCTTGGAGAGTGCTAAATTTTTTGAGATAAAAAGGGTCAAGAAGGCAGTCACATTGTTTTTCATCTGATCACATGAATTTGTATTCCTATGGCATTTCTTTTTTTAGATATAGTTGTCTAAGCTCTCTACCACTCTGTCCTTTCTTTCCTTCCTGTCTCTGTCTCTCTCTCTCCTTCCCTCCTTCCCTCATCTCCAGAGCCTAAGAATTTAAAGATCCAGGGCCCAAATTATGTTTAACCTTTCACTCCCACTTTGAGGTGTCTGATAGCCAACAGATAAGGGAAAATCCATCTGGTCATGAGAGAAGAAAGATCCAGATAGCAGCAGACTGCAAGTGCAGTTGAGATTTGAATGTGGTATCGAGGTGTTGCAGCTGGAATGATTCAGCATATTTAGGGTCTAGAGTTTGCAACAAAGAGGTAGACAGGCAGCAAACTATGTCAACACTTACTAAGATCCAGGCTCTGTCACTGAGCCTGAGTGAAAAGTGGTTTAAAAGAAATCAGGCAGTGGGTTCTGTGTTCTTGGAAGACAAATTTTAGACAAAGAGGATAAGGCTAGTAATTAGGCAGGCTTCATGGCCAAGTGATCTGTGCAGTAACATAGAGTCTCCTGCTCAGAAGCCTCCACTTGTTTACTGCTCTACTATCACTGTCTTAAAATCTTAACAGGCTTCAAAGAAGGGACCCTACATTTTCACTGTGCGTCAGGCCCTGCAAATTCTGTCACAGATGCTTGTATAACTCAGCACAGAACCTAAGGAAGTCCTATTCATCCTTTCCTTTTCAGTTCAAACACTCACGTATTCTCTTTCTTTTTTGCTCCTATCATCTAGGATGTCTCAGTAGATATCTACTTAACAAATGGATGTACTGCTACCAAAAGAGAAAATAATTGGCCTTGGGTGTATTTGGTTCTCACTTGTCAGGTGTGACATCAAACCAGAATTTGGGATGAGCTGAGCCGTAGGTTACTCAACTCTAGGCATTGAAACATATGAGGACAAGAACTGGCCCAGTAAAGACCACACAGTAACATAATCATAACCCTTACTAACCCACCCCAAATCCAAGGTGATATGACCTTGTTCACTGTAATATTTTGAAGACAAGGAAAAGCTGAGGAGGATGAGTGTGTTTCTATTTACTATATGGTTAGGTACAAATAGCTATGTAGGTGTCACTAGCTCCTCACTGCTGAAACCCTAAACCACTGTCTGTCTACTACAGGCATAACTGATATGTGCTTATTGGGAGAGTCCTTTTCTGCATGTCAGCCATCCAGTACAACACCCTAAGGACTGGAGAGGACTTTCACCAAGAGCCACATGCTTGCTTCATCATGATGTGGTTTTGTCATTAATTTTTAAGTAGTTTCAGGAGTCTTCCTTTTAGTTTCACTTTTAAACCTTTCTTGGAGTCCATTTTTAAACATTTAGACAGTGGAAATTTTTGTCTGACCTAATATTACCCTGGTTACTCTGCAACTGAAACCAGACAAGAATATGCACACACACAAAGAAAACTATAGACCAATATCTCTAACGATGCAAAAATACACTAAAATCAAATCCAACAGCCCATAAAAAAGATCATTCACTATGATCACATGAGATTTATCCCAGGGATGCAAAGATAGTTCAGCATATGCAAGTCTATAAATGTAAGAAATCACATCAACAAAATGAACTGGTTATCTTGATAAGATATGGCAAACGCTTTTGGTAAAATCCAACATCCCTCCATTAACAAAAACTCTAAACGAACTAGGTGTGGAAGAAACCTACTTCAACATAATAAAGGGTGTGTTAACAAACCACAGCCAGTATCACACTGAGTGGGGGAAAGCTAAGCGCTGGAACAAGGCCAGGTGGTCGCTATCACCACATTTATTCACCATTCTTACATACAGATGGGTGTCTTAGCTGGTACAATTAGGCAAGAAAAAGAAATGAAAGGCATACAAATAGAAAGAGAGGAAGTCAAGTTATTCTTGTTTGCAGATATGTTTCTATACATAGAAAACCCACATGCTCCACCAAAATACCTTATAACAGATAAACAAAGCCAGTAAAGTTGCAAAATACAAAATCAACATGCAAACATCAATAGCATTTGTATACACCAATGCATATTGCTAAGGCAGAACCAGTGAAAGCAGTCCCATTCACAATAGCCTCAATAAAATAGGAATAAGCTTAACCAAGCAGGGAAAAAGCCTCTTTTTAAAGTCATTTTATTAAATAAGATAAAAAATGACTTTATAAAGAGCGACCGATACTGCCTTCATCTTTTAGGTACTTCCCTTCTGCTGCTGTATTACCAAGTGACTTACATGGAAAAGCAGCCCAAATCATCTTCAGTAGAATAAAATCTTTCCCTAATACATAAGAGATCTACCAGTAAGTAAGGGCCCTTCTCCAGAGAAACCAGAGAATATGGCAAGTGCATGAAGATGTTAATTCTTCTTAATTTGTAGTAAGATATCTGAAAATAAACCACTTAGTACCTAGATCCCAAAATCTTCCCTAGTAACATTGGACAGTAAAAAATAAAAACAGAAAAAAAAAAAAACAACTCTACCTCTCCACTCTCCATTGGGCATTCAAAGAATCACAAAAGAATCTCAAAACCTAAAGCTACTAAAATCAAAATTCTCATCTGTTTAAAGACAATAATAATCAGAAAAATAAATGGTCAAAGTTGATTTAACTATTTTGCCAAATTCTTGCTCTAATTCTCTTCACATATAGAAAAATGTATCATATGAAAATCAAGCCCCCTCTCTCTAAATACTACTCAGTGGCATTCGCTCTTTCCTCCACCCATGTGTTTCCTTCTAGGTGCTGTCCCTGTGTACAGGTTTTTTTATAAAACTGCTGTCAAAAAAGCCACATGCATTGGTACTTAGTCCTCTTCCTACTCTTACAAGCCCTCCAGTCCCTACAGGGATTTCATTCTAGATCTCAGGGGCTCTGGATCCACCCAGGGATGTGCAAGTCCAGAAGAGCAGACTCCAGAAAGCAGGAGCCATGGGCTTCCCTCCAACCATGGCCATGGGAGATAATTTAGGGTTTGGATTGGACTCTTGGTCATTTCTATCCTGATGCCACAGATCTACAGTTTGCATCAGCAATGAGGTAAGCAGGATATCTAGTGGTACTCTATATTCTCCCTCAGAATATCCGATAGTCAAGGACATGCAATGGAAAACAAACTTCACTTTCAGTCAAGCTTCAGGGAATTTTATTGTGTACATAAGTGTATATCCCTCCCATCTAGACCCAGACAGATTCCAAATGAGGTTCCACATTCATATTCCTTTCTAGGTATTATCTTTGCTTAGTAGTACAACTAAAGAAATGACTCTTCACTCCTGGAAAAATAGCAAGAATTTTTCCATATGAAAACAAATTGTAGAAGAGGGTGGGATCTGAACATAAAAACAACAGCCCACACACTGCCTCAGGGCAAACAGAGAATTATCAAGGCAGTCCTGAATACCTGCTGAGGAAAAGATCAGATCACAGTAGGCGAGGACTGATTGGCCAGCCACACCGGGTTGTCCTTCCCTCCTGCATCACGCCATAAATGCTAAGCAGTAGGGTGGGAGGAGAGCAGCGCAAAAACAAACATAAAAAAAATAGGTAGAGTTATAATTCTTTTGCATTTTAAAGTGATTTCTATTATAGTCTGTATTTTCATCATTCAAATTAAACCCTAAGTATCCAAAATAATCAACAAAATGTTTTTCCCATCCAAATTAAAATGACCAACAAAGAATACAAAATACAAACTTTCCAATTAGAACTGCCTAACTTACACTCCCCATTTGCATTCCCATCACATTTTTACACACAAATTATTTCTATTCGAGTAACAAAAATGAGGGCTACGTTCCAAGGAAATGTGTGTGTGTGTGTGTGTGCACGCGCGCATGTGTGTGACTACAAGTTCATTCCTATACTAGTGTTAGAAGGTTTGTATGGAAAAGGTAATTTGGATTTGAGTATTTCACTCCTTTAGTATGTGTTGATTTACCAGGGATTAGTTTATTTTAAAATTGTTAAAGATTTTTCTGATCTAGTATAAATTCTCTGCAATAGATAAGAACTATAAGATTGTTTGAATAACAATGCTATTTTTAATTGGATTTTATTATGAAGTGAGGTTTTTTTGGCATTTGATATTCCATTAAATGATTGTTCCCCTTTTCCTGCTTATTAGAGGTTAACAGAAAGCAATATGAAAATCCCTACTGTAGAAACTGGATATTAACACTGTTAAACCATCAGACCAGGAGGGCACAGAGGAGATCGATTCTCCTCAAATTGCTTACGGAACAGTTTTAGGAAGAATGACTGTTTTTCATGTTGGTTACCTCTTAAATAGATCCATTCAGAGCATGTCTTGGCTTAGGTTCAGACCCTGGATCATACTGAATTCATAAAGGGAAGAGTACTTTGTGAGGTGCTGCTGTTGGGCACTAGCCTTGTAGTCAGGCTTTGTCTGGCACATCCTATTTCACTGGCTGTGCTTTTCATTTGGAACCTTATACATTTAGCACAGGATAGCTTAATAAATATTTCATAATAGCAAATATTCAAGACATATGGTTTACTATTTTTGTGTAAATTACATGAAAAATATATTCTGCTTTCACAATCATTTACCAAGTCCACTAATTTCAAGGATATTTAACTTATAAGAGCCCTCAAATTTCTTGTTTTCCAATTTAAAATATGTATACTTCAACCCATCCTCTCTTCTTCCCTTTCTGTCCTAGAGGATGTAGATGCTCACCTTGCTTTTCATCACATCTTTGATCCCATTTGTCCCGCATCTTTGGAGTCCTCCAGCCATCCATCGCCAGTCCTTACATACATCCCTCTTTCTGCCAGATTTCTCTCCTGAATCTTTCTTTGTTTGTTCATATTCGAATTTCTGAAAATAGTAATATTTGTGCACTCATTAATTTCATTTATCAGATGTTCTTCAACCGTGTATTTTACCTAGAGTTTCCACAGTGCCCCAGAACTTTATAGATTGCCACTTAACTCTCATCCTCTATCCCTACAAAATCTGACCTCTTGCTTTCTTGAAATATGCTCCACCTGGGACATGGGCTTTCCCAGTTCTTCTCCTAGTTCTTTCATTGTTTCTTCTACATCTCTTCTTCATCCTTCACCCCTACCTCCAAGTGTAGGTCAGCATTTTGACCCTTGACTCCTTTCTCTTTCCCTTC
>RJWT010002333.1:0-41421 GCA_004365215.1 Cuniculus paca | reverse complement strand
AAGTATTTATCTAAAATCTACATGGATATAAATGAAGATTCATTTTTACCATTTGCATAAATGGAATTGACATATTACATCAATTAATCATACTTGGCAAGGGAAGGATACATAAATTTACTTGGTGTGTTTCAGACATTGGCTGCACACGGTAAAGTGATCTAAGTAACTGGAAAATGTATGGTTAATTTGGTTTATGGAAACGATATATATATATATTATAAAATCAGTCCTATTAGTAACAAAAATGGGGAGTAATTACTCTGCATTGTACTCCGTAAATAAAATTTTCATGCTTCTTCTTCATGCTTCTTGCTTATGATTAATTCTAGCTGGTGTTGCATGACCTTGGCCATTTCTTTGTAGCATGGTTGCTTAAATTTGTATTAGCTATAGCTTCTTTATGAACTTTCTAATTGAATATATTCACGCCAGAGTTTCTGGGAAGTTTTCTGGTAAGTCCAGGCTTTAAATAGACACAGTGTTACAGGTAGTGTGGTTGTCATCATGGAAGGGAGACTCTGGAGGGAATTCTTCAGAACATCTACTTCATGGCAATTAAAAACTTTTTAGTTGCATGTGTGTTCTTATTCCATTGAGAAAGGCTTTATACCTGCACTCCTACTATTTGCCATAGTGTTTTATGCAAATGTGTCCCTTTTGTGAATACCTTCACAGGGTCTGGTTTGCTTTTACTTTGCATTTATCCCTTCTAAAATATTTGCCAGTCTCATTTATATCTCATAGAAAATAAGCCTTTGTGAGATATCTCCACTGGCTACATTACTTGCTTCATGCTTCTTATGGGCATACGAATGTTGACCTACTGATGCCAAAGGCCTTGTAAATATGGTTCCAGGCCTGGCCAATCAGCACACAGACTCCTTTTCAAATGTATCCCAGGGAAAGACTTGGCTCTTCAATGACAAAGATGCTTAATGATAGAGAGCCCTTTTTTGATTTCTTTTACCATCTTTGTAAGGAAAGTTAACATAGTCAATTCATTTGGCTTGGCTTTTAAACACATGATGGTCCTGTGGAAGACTTTATTGTTTATCCCTAATTAAATGCTGATTCTAATTAAACCATCTCTGTACCTTGGACAAGAAAATTGATTTTCTGTTTGAGACTTTCGTTGATAAAGTAATAAGTGAGGTTGCAGTTAGTTATTAAGTCTTAATAAACAGTTGAAACTTAAAGTCCATTATGTTTTAAATAATGCTCCGTGAGCCATCAGATTTCCTGAGTTCTTCGGTTTTCGCAAATAAGAACCTAGTACATTCTCAGGATTATGAGCTACTCCCTCAAGTGGGTGCTAGGAGCCAAGCAGATGTTTATCTCCACCGATGGGAGGAGTTTTCACTAATCATTGAGTAATTCTACTTGCACTGGGCTTTGAAGCATCCTGTAACTCTTCCCTCTCTCTCTCCCTCTCCCTCTGCCTTCCCTGTTTCTTTCTTTCTCAAATATTGGATGAATCAGAACTTCAGAAAAATCTCCTCAATATAAGATGGAGGAAATCTGCTTAAAAAAAAAATGGAGGGCTGGGGATTTAGCTCAGCGTCCTAAGCGCCTGCCTGGCAAGCGTGAGGTTGTGAGTTTGATTCCTGGTGCCACAAAAAAAAAAAAAAAAAAAGGAGGAGGGCAGAGGCTGCAGTAGCCACTTGAGTTAACTATCGGAGTCACTCTCAATCTTCTTTTATTCATTACCGCAACATTAAAGATAAAAGAATTAGACTGGTGGATACACCCAGTGAGGACGCGTAAAGGGTCATTATAGAATTCTGCCTTCCACAATGGGCTTTATTCTTTTATGTATGTGTGCTTTATATGCACACATATAGCATCTCTGATATGGCAGCTGGAAGTTTCCTAAATCAAGAACACTTATCTGAAGTATTTCTTTTAAATTAATGAAGATAGCTTTCTCATTATAGACATCTGAAATGACAAAGAGATACATAAAGTATAGATTAACTGCTGTCATCCTCTGGCACAGTGTCTCTGCCCTTCCTGCCTCAATGTGTCACCAGTTTGGTATGTTCAGTGCTGTTCTCATTCTTTGCAGGCCTATCAACCCACAGGCACATGTCCCATATAGAAACATGTGCTATTGATTGACTGGGCGACCAAAATGGGGCTGTACACTACAGAATGTCTCTAGCTAGGTTCATCACCCACTCACACATTATGAACATTCTGCATGTGAGTAATATACCATACTATAGTACCCATAAGTACTTAAATTGGACCAACTTAAAAAATAAAACTCAGTATTACCCAAAAACTGTTCCTTTAACTCTATTGGAAGGCAGTGTGCTTTCTTGCTGCAGCACTACTGTGTTTTGGAAAAATTTCACTCAGTTCGATTTACTTGCAGAGCCAGTTAAAAAACCCATCTCTGTTTTGGGACTTCAGAACAAGCACACTTGTGTCTCTTCATATATATATATATATATATATATATATATATATATATGCTTTATATGATACACATTTTTAAAATGAATTATATATAAAATATATTTATGTGTATATAAAGCACACATATACAAAAATAAAGTCTATTGTGGAAGGCAGAATTCTGTAACGAGCTTGTAAGAGCCCTACCTGAGTGCATCCACCAGTCTAATCCTTTTATCTTAAATGTCAGAGACTTGTACTTATGGTAGGGTACTTCTCTTGGAATCCGATTATGCCAACTGGCAAAAATGTAGACTCATTAGGATCCCTAATCTGATGACTTTAAATTACTCCAACGAAAGGCTCCACTGGGTGGCGCTGAACTAGTCAGGCAGGACCTTTAATCTCAATCCAGAGACCAGAGGAATTCAAAGCTGCAGATATCCTCCTAGTAGGTTTGAAAGACAAACTGCCCTGTAACAGAGAGGACACATGGCAGGAGATGTTAATCAGTCTCCAGAGCAGAGAGCAATCCCTGACTGACAGCCAAGAAAGCCAGGTGATGCCTACCCTTAAGGTGCTGAGTGGAGAAAATATCCAGAGTCTGGAAGAGTCCGCAACCTCAGGTGGGATTATAGTCATGGCCAACACGACTTCAGTTTAATGATATTCAGAGAAGACTCAGTTCTGGAGTATTCCAGACCCACAGTAACTGTGACAGGCTAATTTTTATTGCTTTAAATTGCCAAGTATGGTAGGTTGTATGGTGTCCGCCAAAAAGTAAGTGCAGTGGAACCTCAAAAGCAGATCTTATTTGAAAGGAGGATATTTGTGGATATACTTAAGGGAAGGATATCAAGATGAGATTGCAGAAAAGATGATGATGTAGAGATACAGAAAGAATTGGCATTGTGCAGAGATTGGAGTAGAACAGGCCATACAAGAGACACCAAGGACTGCTGGTCATCACCAGAAGCTAAGAGGTAACTGGGAAATGGCTTTCCTTCAAAATATTCAGAGGAAACAAATCCTAGTGACATCTTGACTTTGGATTTCTGTCCTCTAGAACTGTGGGGGAATGCATTTTTCATTGTTTTAAGACAGGAAGCTTGTGGTGATTTATTACACAGAAGTAGAAAAATAATATGCAATGCTAAAATTGCATAGTCAATTACATACTTAAGCAACTTTTCTCTCTCCATCAACATTGCTTCTGCATGTCACTTGGCAATGACTGTCTAGGGAGGCAAACCCTGCTGCTGCTTTTGTGGGAGTGCCTGGCTCTCTTGCTCTCTCTGGGAGCCCCGCCACTTCCATAGTGTTATCCAGCACATGCACCCCAACCTGTTGCTTCATTTATTGGGCCGTAGATGCATGAACAGTTATGCTGTCTGCACTAGGACTTCATATATATTTTTTGTAACTGCAAGTATCTTGCACATTTATTGGTACTTGGTCACTTCTCAGAACTGAATATTCTCCCCAGCAGCACCATGCATATTCAGGATAGAAATCCGTGGATGATAAACAGAAACTTCCACAGTGGTTCCAAAACCATGTTTTACAGACTTGACATAACTAAGCAAAACCTACACTGGACTCAAAGTGCAATGGCTTCTGGAACTAGAGACTAATTTACTTTTCAGTCCAAAATGTGAACGATTTTGTGATCTCACAGTATACAGGAATCCTAATTTCAGAGGGAAGTGAACCTGTCGAAGATCAACTGACCTTTAAATTCTGGGTGACTTCACTTTGTCTAAGGATCTTAGTTCACACTGAGATCTCCTGATTCTAGGCTTCTCCTTTTCAAACCTGAGTTGGTGGCAGGATTCAAAATCCTCCCTCTCCTTCTCCCTCTTCTTTTCTCTCTCACTGTCCCTCTCTCTTCTTCAAGAATGATTCATGGCTGCAATTTATTCTCAGCATCAAGATTTCTTTTTCTTGCTACCTCCTACAGCAGTGTAAGTACAAGGCTTCAATAAATGTTTGTTCAATTGCCAATAGTAAGATTCATTTACTAAAAGAGTTTAGGTGAAAAGAAATGTTAAAAAGTAAATAAGAGTTTTCTGCAAGTCCTTTTAATGGAAACTAATGAATCAACACTTCCGCAGCTGGGAAGGGAGAGTTGATAAACCTCTCAGGGAAAATGATGGTACAAAACAACAGTGGTATGGTAGGAAACATGGTCCTTTCTAGTTTGATTCTTAACTTGAATTGAAAAGGAAACCTGAGCCACCATCACTGAAGGATGTATGACAGGTTGGGAGTTGTGTTTCCTTGGTGACTATGATTGAATTTCAATAAGAATTCAATGCTAGGGTTCGCTGCTGCCACTACCCTCTTTGTTTTATCCTGATGCAGCACCGGAGGGCGGGTCAGACTTGTGTCTGGCAAGTAAGACATTGCTATTTTCCCCAAGCACCCTAGGGTTTGTTGTGAGTGGCTTTTCCTCGTGATCTGCAGTAATGATCAATGTTTATACTGATCCATGTTTGTTGAGTGCTGACCGGGTGGGTGCCTGGAATTGTGTAAGACCATTTTATTTGTAAGATTGTTATTGTCACATTTCATTTTTCTTTGAAAGAAGAGAGGCAACCTCTGCTATTACTGTTTACAAAATACTAATAAATATATTTACTACCATCCCACTTTGACTTGGAAAAGGAATTGAAACATGTAAATTACATCATCCCCCAGTAACTCACCCCATCATCTCACATGTATTCTTCTTCTGAGATGACTGGCTGCTTTGCCAGGATGGCTGCATAAACTGTGTTTCTTTTGCCTTTGTGTCTGTTCTCTAAATGATTAAGTCTCTCCTCAACTTGTACTTGCAGGTTCCTCAGGTGATTTATAGACAAGGAAGCAAGTGCCACCCAAGAGGGATGAGATGCAAGCAGAAGAAGACATTGGGGGCGGATTTAAGTGCAAATGAAAGCATTAAATTTAGCAAATAATTTGACACTCTTGCCAAAGACACCTAGTTTTAAAGCTCTACAGACACTTCTGCATAGTCTCTATGGTGTGTTGTTCTGTTGACAAAGAAAAGGAGGTAGAAGATTCTTAAGGTATGTGAGGACAGTACCTAAGGTAACTGGGTTCTCATCTCAAGACAACAGCAAAAATTCATCCCTGTGTGTTAGATCATGTTGCACAGCCAAATATTTTTTTCCCTTTTTTCACTTGTTTAAAAGATTATATTCTGCTTGCCAAAACACACAATAATGATTAATGTATGATACTCATTTTGAAAAATCTCAGAAGAAAGTTTATTTATTTATTTTACTTTAAAATTTTAAGTTTGGTCAGGAACTAAGGACAAGTCCAGTCTCCTGTTACAAGCCCATTTTGTGCTCATATGCTCTGCATTACCTTAATCTTTTTCATTGTATTTGTTCATCATTCAAAAGAAAAACCAAACTGGATGTAGTGAGCAAGGAACCATTTTCTTTCGTGGGTGTTTCATTTTTGGCTTCTTAGAACAGTAGCAGAGCCAGTACTAATTAGTTGTCATTGTTTGTTTTCATTCTTTGTCTAGGTGGGTGGATGGAAGACCAGCTTTTATGTTGCTGTTTTTATTTATTATTTTCTTACTTTTTCTTAGGTTGTAAAACCCTGGCTCTGCTGTTTTACTCATTTCAATGAAAATGTGCTTAATTAACTCAAGATTTTACAGATGCTTCTGCAAATGCCTTTAGTACAGAAGCACCTATTTTCCTGAAAGAAGGCAAGCTTTTCCAGTTTCTTTCTATTTTCCATTCTGTATCTAAAGAAAACAAAAACAATTGGTGTGATGTTTCTTATGCCCATGTGTATATGTATCAGGAGGCAAAAATGCATGCTAAAACCAAATATTAAATTCTTTTATTTTTGTAGAAATTTTATTCATGCTTAAAGCATACTAACCAATAGGATTTTATACAGAAGTAGTAATCCATTATACTTGTATATAAATATTTATAATAAAAACAATACTGAGCATAATGGAGGAACATTTTAAATTCTTTAGCCAGTAGTGTATAATGGCACACATTATTTAACAACTTTAAACATGAGTGAAACAAAATGTCAAGAATGAGTGAAGATATATGTTTTATGCCTTGCTGGTGGCATTTCAATATTTAAAATTTGAAAGAAGAGCTTCACATGCCACTACAATGTCTAAATCTTTAAATCTTTATCCCTACTTTTCAGGTTTATGGTCCTTCATTGTTTCTTGTCTCTCTCTCCAACCTACTCTCCTTGCATGATATCACACATGCCCTCTACTCCAGGATTTATGCGAGGTATGGATTACAGTTCATTGTCACTATGTTTTCTTCTCCTCTCAACTTTGTCATCTTTCTCTTCTTCTTCTTTTCATAATCTGAGAAAGCTTTTCTGTACTTGTCCCGTCTTTTCCTGATTGAAGCAACTTGTCATTGTATATAAACTTCTAATATTGTCATTCATACCTAACCAACATTAGTGGCCTTTTCATTCACTTATTTTAGGTATAAATTGCAGTGATAACTGCATCTGAAAAATTGAGGTGCTCAGTTCTGATGGGAAAGGTTGGCATACTGGCGTTTGTGACCAACTCATGATTTGGTCACTGTTGAGCCAAACTGGAACAATTCTTATGTGCAGAGATATTTTAGCAAGGTGTCACATTTGGAAGAGTACAGTAAATCACTCTTGCAGTGGAATTCAGTTTATGTAGATTTTTTGACACTAAGTAAATACTTGACTATGACCATTTCAACAGATGATGCAACAAAATGCTCAGAAACACACTATCCACAATGGCTGAATATGAAATCAACCAAGAGGCCCATCAATGGATTAATGGATGGAAATAATGCAGCATATACACAACATGGAATACTCATCAACCATGAGGAAAGAATGAAATGCTGCCATTTGCAGCAACGTGGATGGAATTGAAGATCAGTGTGTTAAAATAAACTAAATGAGACACAGAGAGACAAATACCACATGTTTTTGCCCATTTGTGGAAACTAAGAAGTTAATCTTGTGGAATCATGTAGAAGAGTAATCACTAGAGACTGAAAAGAGCAGCAAGGAGGGAAGATGGAAAAAAACTCAACAAAGAGAACCAAAATACAGCTGAACATACACTTCTGGTTTTCTATAGTACATAGGGTAACTTTGGTTACAGTAATCTGTGATATGTTTCACAATGACTCAGTGAGCACGAAATTCCCAACACATAGAAATGATTGACATCTGAAGATCTGAATGTGCTAATAACCCTGCTTTGATTATTATACATTGCACACATACTTCAAATTTCCATAATACACACCATCAAGATGGACAAATATTGTTTCAAGAAAAAATAAAAGATAGAATAGCCAGCTGCAATGTTATCTAAAAAAATGAGAAAAGCCACATGTTTCTCCCTTATAGGTTATGCAGTGACACCTGAAACAAACAAAAAAAGCATTCTACATCTCTCATGAGCTTCTTGTCTTGGTCTGGTGTGATGATGACTGAAACCTGGTGGTGGCCATACACATGAGAAACATGAAATTATCTCCTGCTTTTATTGGAGCTGATCTTTCAGTTGCAGGTGGCTACTTTGAGCTTTCAAATTTTGTTGTGCTATTTCAGGCTGCTCTACCTTCAACGTATAGTCCCTTCTGCCTAGAGTATCCATCTCCATTTATTACCAAATTTTGCTCAGTTGCAAGGCATAGTTTGAGCCTCATCTCCCTCAGGAAACCTTCTTTGAATGCCTCTACTATCATTAGTGTAAACCTCTCTCCCCACGGGTAGCAAGCATCAGCCTCTATCATAGTATTTATGTGTTGCTGCAATTTTGCTTCATCATATCTCTTTTGGGCCACAAAATACTTATATTTTGAAGAGAAGATCATTATTCTCTCCTTTTTTTAGGTTTATATATTTTGTACTTAGCAAACAGCCTTTTATAAGGGGGTGATAATATTAATTTGTTGAATGAATGACTCTACTAATGCATCTGATTGATACCATTACAGACATTAGTAGGCTAATGTTAATATAACAAAATGGAGTGTATGGCATTTTATTTTAAAACAAATCTGATTTCAAAAGCCCATTTAAATTACACTATCAAATTACATTATGGAATTATTTTCCCCTTTTTCTTTTCAAATTCTATATTTAATAAGCATTAATACAAACCAGTTATGAGATAGTTTGGTTTCCAAATTTTGGACCTAAAGAATTTACTTTTTATGTTCAGTTTTGATGTTATGACCCACACTTTGGCCAATTATTTAACAGATATTTATTTATATGTGCCAAATTCTACCTGGCTGGGGCACTAAGAATATAGTATTGAACCAAACAAGTCTCACCTCTCATGAAATTTGTATTCAAAGGGAGAAGAAAGAAAATAAACCAAACAAATTCATATAGAAACTCAGACGATCACTGAGAAATTGCATTTCATGAACCTTGGGTTTTATTTGAAACTACCTATTAAGCAGAAGTTATTTAGTAAAGGAAGCTGCTTAAATACTGCAGCACCTAATTCAGACTACAGACCCCTGTTTGCTCCTCTCGGGAAGCTGAACTACAGAATTTGGGAAAGGGAACATTGCTGGCAAGAATGAGCCTATTTTTTCTATGAGAAAACAAACACAGATGTTGTGAATTCTTTACTATTAACTAGACTGAGTGTGGTTCTTAATATGATCACAAACTCTTTGGGCTCTGGAAATCCACAGCATTAGAAAACTAAGCTGTCTGGTAAAGGAATTTATTTTTTTTAATCTTAAAAAATGAGTGAGGAGGGGCTGGGGATATAGCTCAATGACACAGCGCCTGCCGAGCAATCACAAGGTCCTCAGTGCACTCCCCTATGCAAAAACAAAACAAAACAAAACAAAAAAAAAAGGAGTATATTTTTTCTTTTTTTTTTTTCGATCATCAGAAACCATTTTCTGCTCACCCCTTTCTTTGGTGCTCTTGGCAATGATCCTATTCCTATATAGGTTGTCTGACAGGTAGTATCTATTATTTTCAGCATGGTTAATGGCTTACTTATAAACTAGTGAGTCCAAATCACAAAATGTAAGGAATGACTCACATCCATTAACATGATTCTGATACATTTGGCTACTCGCATAAAACAGAGGTACTAATGAGGCAATTGGAGGACACAGAACTCATTAATCCATGAGGGGGTAGTGATTCCAAGTGGAGTACAGGCAGAGATTTCTCTCAGGTCTCATGTGGGCAAAGTAATAATTTCTTTAAAAAGATCTGCTGTTGGTGAACATTTGTTAGCTTTGGAGAAATCTCCTTTTAGAACTTAATAGAAGGACATTCTTGAAGGAGAAAATTCCTATGTACAAGATATTACGGTTTAGAGTCTCTGTTTTATCCCCCATTTCTGCAAGAGGTCTGTGTTAGTTACTTTCTTGTCACTGGGGCAGAAAACTCAACACTCAAAGTTAAAGGAAGAAAGGCTTATTTTAGCTCACAGTTTGTAGAGGGTTCAGTCCATAGTTAGCTGACTCCAAGGCAGAACGGCACAGCAGAGGGGCATCATAGAAAAGAAACCGTTCACAGCAAGGCAGGCAGAAGGCAGTGAGTAGCATGCAGCAATTATCCAGACTGAATTTCCCTTTTATCCTATCCTATCCTTCCCCTATGACTACAAGCCATTTGGTGGTGCTACTCACACCCAGGATGGACCTTTTCATTATCCACACCCGGAACTATGCTAAACCAACTTAGTCATGACATACCTTAGATCCAGCCACCTCTGAAAAGCTCCACCTATGAGCACGTGAGGCTTGAGGGGACATCTAGGTACAAGCCATAATATTCCACTCCTCAAAGACATGCATATCCCTTTATGGAAAAGGCATTTAATCCATCTCTAAGAGTTGCCAGTATCCTAACAGTTTCAGCATTGCTGAAAAGACCAAATCCAAAGTCTCATCTGAGATTTAAGACAAACTCTCATCTGTGAACCCCTGTAAAATTGAAAAGAAAGTCAAACTTTTCCAACAAACACAGCACAAAGTAAACATTCCCATCCAAAAGGTACAAATAGGAGGCTAGAAAGAAATGGGACTGAAGTAAGATCAAAATTAGTATCCAGGGTAGCCTGTGGCAAAATGTGAACTCCAAAGAGCTTGCATGGCTCCACCACTATGGCACTTCCAGTGGTAGCAGCTCCCACGGTGTCTCTCTTTGCCTGACTCTGCTCACTCTGCTGTTCCTCAGAAGAACCATGTTCCTGGGTTCTCCAATTTTCTAAGGTCTCCATTGCACTTTTGGCTTCACACTCACAACTTTATATACTGCCCTCTCAGGACACACTACTTGGCTTCACAGATCTTCTTCCAAAATCTGAGTGGAAGCCTTCCTGACCCCTAACTCTTGCACTCTGCACATGCCTAAAACCAGTATCTTCACGTAGATGATGTGAAGGTCTGGTGCCAGGCTTCCTTCTTCCTTGGCTGTGGGGGTCAAGAGCTTGGAGTGCTGAGCATTATGAACCCAATTCAGAGGAACAAATTCTCTAGGCTGCTGCCATTCTGGAACATGGCACTCTGGAAATCTATCGAATCAAAGTTTCTTACCTTTGCAATGCTGAGACTACAAAGGGTGGAGTCCTGCTATGTTTTGTGATGTTCTCCAGCAATATTTTCTACTGTCCTGTTTTTTTTTTTTTTTTTTTTTTTTTTTTTTTTTTTGCAGCACCGGGGATTGAACTCACGACCTTGTGCTTGCCAGGCAGGCGCTTAGGCCGCTGAGCTAGATCCCTGGCCCTTGTGTTTTTGAGACAGGGTTTCACTATGCTGTTCAGGCTGGCCTTGCGCTCACTTTATAGCCCAGGCTGGTCTCGAACTCACAACGATCTGCCTGTCTCAGCCTCCCGAGTGCTGGGATTATAGGCATGAGCCAACACACCCAGCTAAAGTTAATTTTTTTTTTTTTTGCGGCATCAGGAATTGAACTCATGACCTGGTGCTTGCCAGGCAGGCGCTTAGGCTACTGAGCTAGATCCCTGGCCTACTGAGCTAGATGTCCTGTTTCTTCTCAGCAACCAAGTTCTCTACTCTACCTTTGTAGTCCACAACTTCCATAGAGCTTTTAAACTGGCCAAACTCAAAACATTTTGAAACATGTCACTGGGCCATTTTCTCATGATGTTCAAGGTAGAACTGGCTAAAACTCCCAACAGTATCCATGCCACTGCCTCAATGTTCGACTGCCTTGAAATTTCTTCTGCAAGATTAATTAGCCTGCTTGATTTAATCTCAGTCTCAAGCTAAATTTCTGGATGTGAGCAAAATGCACACAAATTTTCAGCCAGAGCATAACAGATATACTCTGGAGTCCAACTGCCAATGGAGTCCTTCTTCCCAACAGAAAGTTTCTGAGCCTTGTCTTTACTGACTGCATTTTTATCAGCATTCTGGTCTTCTGAACTCTGACCTAAATCTCCCATCAAGTTTGGCTTATATCTTTCTGAGGTTGCTTGTTCAGCCAGCATCTCTAAGCCTTTCCAAAATTTTCCCACAAGCCAGTTTCAAAGGCCTCCAGGACTTGCTGAGAAAATAACAAATGGAAAGACAGATTTGGATTTGTCTTGCATCTTATTGGGAGCTCATGGAGGCAAATCATTGTTCTTTACTAAATGGTAAGTTAAGCATATCAGAGGCATCTCAAGGATAATGGCTTAGATTCCTGCCATCCAAGAATAAATGTGGTGGCAGTACCTGGGATGGCTCAGCGGGGATTGAGTCTCCTGGATCACCTTGGTAATTCCCTCATTCTTGATCCTTAGTCTCCAGAAGCTTCAGACTGACTCTTCCTTCCAATCAGGTTTCTCCTACATAGCAATATTGAACATGACATCAGACATAGAGAGTTCATATCATCTGATATTTTGAATGAAAATATTAAGGGCAAATTGGAATTTTGCTTCAACTGAATAAATAAAACACAAAATAATTTATCAGGCATGCTTGAAGAGGTGACAAGAGATCTTGTTTCTGGTGTTAAAATTTGCATTGTGTATCTGAGAATTTTTTCTCCTCACTGGACTATGTCAGTACATAAATGTGCTTTTGTAGCTCACTGCAAAACTGACCGTGACATAGATTGATGAAAATTTGTAAGACTATTGAAGCTATGTATTTATCTGGGAAAATTCTCACAGTCAAAGATTTTCACTGGCAATGCAAATCTTAAACTCTGTATTATTTCTTCTGAAACCATACCCAATGTCCTATGCAATCATCAACGAAGTAAATAAGGGATTAAAGCAAATATTGAATATGGTTTTGAGAAAGTAGTAGCCAAAATTTTTACACTTAGAGTGAATCAAGTTCAAAACTACACAGAAAAAAGCAAGGTCTTTTCTAAGTGTTACTGTAATATGTGATTATAAATCCACACTAAGATAGATATGTTACTCTTATTTTACTTTATCAACTCATTTAAGATGGAGCTATGTTTCCTGAATTCTCTTTCTTATGGGGGTTTAGTTCAGAGTGACCACAAGAGAAATTTTCATGAGACTACCCTAAACGTCTATGGGATGCAGGCGGTCCTGCTGGGCTTTGTCTCTTGTGCTGCCGCACCAGCTGCACAGGAAAGCTGCCAGTTTGTAGCTCCTCTTGCTCTGGTCTCCTGTAGCTCCTTTTCTTATGGTACTACTTACTGGACCCAAGATATTCAAACAAAGGTACATTCCCAGCCTGTTTAATATTGTGAAACAGGGTCTCTCACTAAATTGTTAAGTTGTCCAGACTGGCCTTGAACTTGCAATCCTCCTCCCTCAGCTCCTGTAGGCCTGGGATTCCATGAGTGTACTATCATGACTAGCTCTGTAGCTCCTCAGTTTCAGGACCAGGTGGCTCTTGGCAAAGGACTTCACTTGTTCAGGGTGTAGCCTGCATCATCACTGCCCTTGCTTGAGAAACATTCTCTACTGGCCTGCCATGTGGCACTTTCCAGTCTGCAGGTTACTGATCCTTTTCAGAGGATATGTCAACTATCTTTTGTTGCTTCTAGACCTAGAACCAGAATGCAGTCTTGGTAGATACCAGGGATATCTGGAAACATATAAAATTATTATCCATGAAAACAGACAAAAGTTTTGCCCATAAGACAAGCCAAATGAATGCAAGTTTTTTTTTCCAATTTATATTCTATACTGGGAACATGAATAGGAACTGATCCCAAAGATGTTTGATAAGGGTGAAAAAACTTAAGTTGAATTTGTTGATACACGTGTACTTAAAAGTGATTTTAGAGTCAAAGTATTATCTTAAACAGCTGAGATTGGCTGAACTTCCCAGGTACACAGGTGGTGGTACTCACCTGAAATTGGAATGTTGGGGAAGACATTCTCATTTACCTACTAACTGCATCACCTACAACATTTTCCTTTCTTTCTTTCTTTCTTTCTTTCTTTCTTTCTTTCTTTCTTTCTTTCTTTCTTTCTTTCTTTCTTTCTTTCTTTCTTTCGCAGCACCAGGGATTGGAACTCAGGACCTCATGCTTGCCAGGCAGGAGCTTAGGCCACTGGGCCAAATCCCTGGCCCTTGTCTTTTTGAGACAGGGTCTCACTATACCGTTCAGGCTGGCCTTGAGCTCACTTTGTAGTCCAGGCTGGTCTCAAACTTGCAACGATCCTCCTGTCTCAGCCTCCTGAGTGCTGGGTTTACAGGCATGAGCCACCACGCCCGGCTCACCTGCAACATTTTCTTCACTAAGGTTTTGCTGTGCATATTTGTAAGAGAGCTCTAGGATGACTATTCTGTTTTCCATAAATATCAGTGGGAACTTTGTAAACAAACTTGAATGTGTAAGTTCAGTGTGGATGATGGCATCATGCAGTGGTGGGGACCAAGTTGTGGCACTTAATGACCAGAGGCAATGTGGCATGGCCCATAGCAATCTTTGCATTGGAGCGTAGTATATTCCTAGAAAAGAAGTAGGGTGGCAGATTTTAAAACACTATTTGATGTGTGTAAGCGGTAAGAATATCTTCTGGTCAATGAAAGTCCAACTTTAAGCATTTTAATGGTTGTATCTCTTAACCACTTCCCAGAAATGAGGCAATTTAGAAACTTAGAGCCACTAAATGAATTGGAAGTCAGAATGTGCATGAAGAAGGATCTTGTCCCACAACTAAACATTTACTCTGTAAATGTTCCTCCCAAGCTTTTCTCCAATAGCCAGTACTCAGTGTGATGGTGTATTTCACAAGGGGAAAAAATCCCAAATGTTTTTGAAATTGTTGGTCACAGGCTCTGAACTGATTTCATCTTCCTGAATCCATAGAACATTGCAATGATTCATCAGAGTAAACGCCTATTGAGATTAGGTGAAGAATTTGGCTTGATTTCACCTCAAAGTGGGATCAGTTTTCCCAAATGTGTGATTGGTTTAGCTCTCCAGTTGTGAATGCACAGGGAGAATAATACACAAAACAACAGGCAGAATGGCGTTACTGATTTCCTAGCTCATGCAGTAAGGATTATTATCATAAGGCAGACTGAGTGGAAGTCACTGGAAAACAATAAGCCACTGTAGCTTTCTGGGAAGATTGAAAAAAAAATCATTGCAAATATTCAAAGCTTGAGAGATTCTGAAGTGGCAAAAGTAAAGAATAGAAAAGAAAAAAATGATAAGAGAAGGATAAAATGGAAACAAAGCTTTGTAAATAAAGAGGGAAAGTGAGGTTGAAGGGAGGGCATTAGGGAAAAAAAGGGGAATCAGGATGTATCTCATACAGATACAAATTCCCAATTGTGAACATGATTATTATGTATATCTAAATTGTACCAATAAACTTTATTAAAAATAGGACAAATTTTGCAGTGGGAGGAATAAGCAGTTTGTATGCACATTCACGTAGGTATTTGAAAGTTAATTATTCTTGTATTGAATTACGCTTACTTCTTTGAATCAGAACCAAAAAAAGAAAAACACTTATCAGTAACAAAAAAATCTTTCTTATCTATTTCAGATTATTCTGTTTTTTGGATGTGACAATTCACCAATATAAATTTCCCTCTTAGGTCTGCTTTCATTGTATCCCATAAGTTCTGGTATGTTGTAGCAGTATTATTATTTAGTTGTAGATACTGTTTAATTTCTTCTTTAGTTTCATCTTTGACCCACTGGTTGTTCAGAAAGGTGTTATTTAATTTCCAGGTGTTTAAATAGTTTTTGTGGTTTCTTTTGCCATTGATTTCTAGTTTCATTGCATTATGGTCAGATAATATGCTTAAGGTCATTTCAGTTCCTTTGCATTTACTTAAGCATGTTCTAGGGGCTAGTATGTGGTCTGTTTTGGAGAATGTCTCATGTGCAGCTGAGAAGAATGTGTGTTCTGATGTTGTGGGGAGGAATACTCAGTAAACATCTATTAAGCCCATTTGTTCACGGGTTTGGTAGTTTTGATATTTCTTTGTTGATTTTTTGTCTAGTTTATCTGTCTATTTGTGACAGTAGGGTATTAAGATCTCCCATTGCAATTCTGTTACTACTTATTTGAATTTTCATGTCTGTAAATATTTGTTTTATGGAGTTCATTGCACCAGTATTTGGTGTATATATATTTATAATTGTTATCACTTCTTGCATTTTTCCCTTAACAAGTAGATAGTGACCATCTTTGTCTCTTTTTATCAGTCTTGCCTTGAAGTTCACATTGTGTGCAAATAGAAAAGCTACCCAGCTTTTTTTCTGGGTTCCTGACACATGGAGTATTGTTTCCATCATTTGACTTTCAGTTTATGAATTTCTTTTTGAGTGAAATGTATTTCTTGTATGCAGCATATTATTGGATCTTGCTTCTTGATATAGCCTTCCAGTCTGTTTCTTTTGATTGGTGAATCGAAACCATTAGCATTGATGATTATAAGTGATATGTGTTGACTTTACCTTCTAATACTATTTTCCTGTTGTTGGTACCCTGTTTTTCCTTCTGTTTAATTGCTTGCATTGCTGGGTGCTTCCTTTCTATTTGTGTTCTTGGAGTTATGGTCTTTCTTATCTCTTTCTGAAATATCCTTCAGAGCATTTTAGAGAACTGTTTTGTTGGTCATGAATGTCTTAAGTTGCCCTTTGTCATGGAAGTATATTTCTCCATTAATTTTGAAAGATAGTTTTACAATCTGGGTTGGAGGTTGTTTTCATTAAGAGTTTAAAATACTTGACTCCCTCCTTGACTTGAGAGTTTGTGTTAAGAAGTCTGCTGTGATTCTGATGGGTTTTCCTTTATGGGTGATCTGGTTTTTTCTCTAACCATTTTTAATATTCTGTTCTTGTGCTATATTTCTAAAATCTTGATTATTATATGCCTCACTTAAAATTTATTTTGGTCATGGATATTTGAAATTCTATATGCCTCACTTATTTGTATGTAACACTCTTTATCCACATTTGGAAAGTTTTCTGCCATTATTTCTGTGAAGAGATTTTTTTATGGCATTTTCACTATTTCCAGCTTTCTCATTGACTGTGATCAATCTTATGTTATTTTTCTTTGCTTTATCTTGCATTGTTGTATTGGTTTTTCTTGGTCCTTTGCTATTTTTAAGATGTCTTTCTTTTTGTAGTCACTAAAGCAATCCTTTCTTCTAGATCTGGTACTCTATCTTCACCTTCATTTAATTTGTTGTGTATACTTTCAGTGGAATTTTTAATCTGGACATCTGTTTGTATCTATTTTGTGGTTTCCATTCTTTCTTGTGTTGGGCATTCATTGTTTCCATTATTTTCTTAAGTCTCTATATTAGTTTAATCTTTGTCTCCTCTAGATTCACTGGGCATGTCTTTCATTTTGATCATCATTTCTTTTTTTACCTGAGAGATTTTTTTCTATAGCTATGTCTGTTTGCTTTTTTTGTTTCTGCTGCTATCATTTCAGAAAGTTCTAGTGTGTGGTTTCTGATTTCTTCTATCTTGATGTGCTCTGGAGTTGTTCTTGGTGGGCTGACATTCTCAGGTTGTATTTTGCCTCTGAATCTTCTCATTTTTCTATTTTCTATTTTTTTACTTTTTTTATTTTCTGTGTTGGTGTTTTTAGAGTTCTTATGATAGATAGTTTTATCATTAATATTGAGGCTTCCCTAGAAAATGTCTGTTCCTCAGCGATGTCTTCTAGATGTAGATGGTTCTTGGTCTTTGTGTCTTTTCCTGCCTTCACAATTTATTAAGGATGAGATCTATTTGGCTCCACATCCCATCCTTTGGTATGGGGCTATGGTGATGATTATTAACCTAGACAACCACAGTGTTGTTATACAAGAAAGAAAAACTAATTACAATATGTATGACATCTTGGCTAAATTAGTACAATTAGCAATAACAATAGCATCAAGTGCAATTTAACAAATGACAAACTGTGGCAAGTATTAAGTTTTAAACCATAAAAGCAAGCTCTACAGTTATGTAAAAAAATAAATAAATAAATCCAACATATACCAGGAACTTTGTATGCAATGAGTTTCCCCTTGGTAGATCAGTTTTATTCTGTTTGGGGGGTATTTAAGAGAGATGGGGAACTAAGAAGAGATGAATGAGGAGAAGCATAGTAGAAGAAAGGGTGCAAGGCAAATGATGATCACCCAAGTTTCTTGAATCTGGAGGGGAGTGGCAAGAGAGAAAGTTTGACAAAGAAAGCAAAAGAATATTGAAGAGAACTAGAAAGAAAAGAGACTATGTTCACTCATAGAAAAGTATAAAATCAAGAGAAATAGTTGAGGGAAGAGAAAAAGAAGACGAATAGAACAAAACAAGAGCAAGGTAAGAAACCTAAATAGTAAAAAATAAAATAAAAACAACAATAAAAGCCACCTCAATCAGATTGAAAAAGGAAAACTACTCAAGCAAGCAAAGACAAAGAAAAATAATAAAATTCGTCTGGTATTCACAGTTCTGTGGTAGTGCCCAAGTCAGATCCCAGAAATGTGTTGTGCTAAGTTTGTGGTAGGGTTTGTGCTGGGTTTGGGTTGATCTTGGCCTGTGGATGTGGGAGCAACGACTGGTCTTCAGCAGACGTTTGAGTGTCCTCATTGTGTTTGTCTCTGTGGTGCTCTCCCAGTTACTACAGTGCTTGCAGGTATGGAGAGACCAGTTTCTTCCAGACCTGTGTACCTGTGGCCCCTTCCAGACCTTGCACAGTTTCCTGTGTTCCACACCATCAGCTCCTTTTACCCAGTGGTCATGGGCAGCGGGAGGCCAAGCCTGCCTACCTGCTGGTGCCACTTGGCCAAGGTCGCTGCTCAAGCAGAGTCTGGTTGGTCCCAGCTCCTAATTCTCAGCAGAATTCCCCCCAGTCTGCTTCGCAGCTGCTAGCAGTCCACTGCAACTAGATGGTTCTTCCCCTCTTCCACTCCAGGGCTTGGGCAGTAAAGCAACCCAGGACTCTTCTGCTGCTGGGGTTTGCCCCAGACCCTTTGAAATAAAATGCAAGCTCTGCCCCCCACTTCTGTTCCACATGTTTGTTCACCAAAACACAGCACCAGTTTGCCTTAGTCACCAAACCCTGGCTTTGTAGGGCCTCTTGGAGTGACTGCTCCACCAAGGTGGACTCGACCTGCTCCTAGAGACTTTCAAAGATACCGTAACTGCTTCCGCCAGGTGACACTTCTAGATATAGTTCGTATTCCAAACAGCAACCGAATTGTGGTGCTGTTTCTCCCATGGCATGATGAAAGAATGGAAATGGAGGAGCTCCTGTTTTGTCCTGCGTGTGCCACTAGCACAATTACTCTTTCTACCCTCTGAAACTGTGGGTTCTGCTCCTTTAGGGAGATTTACTTTCCAAAAGAATAATGCTTCTTGAGGGACACAACAATTATTCCATTAAACAGGAAGTTGAGACTTTTCCCTGGAAACTGTGATGGCAGTAAAATCAACAGGCAGATAAGCGGCTACTGTACTAGATGAGGTGTTAACCATTAAGGGGGAAATTGAGTTTTCACCATATAGTGCTATAGGGGTGATATTTCTTGAATACAGGAGGTCACTTAGAGTAATACTTCATTGTATTCCCTTGTCTGGTGGTAAAAGCTGATATAAAACTATCACTGCAAAATAAAAGCTCTGTGCTTTTGGTTTGGTTCTTCTTTGTAAGAGCAAGTACTTTTGTCTATGACTTGTACTCCAAGTAACATTTTAGCCATTCTTTAAAGATCATGATACGCAGTATATTAGCTACTGCTACTCTCTAATTACTTTGTTACAGAATTTTTTTCATAGAAACAAGAAGAGTGCTTTTTAAATATTTCCTTTATTAATATTGGCTTGTGTTACATTAAAATTTTTTAAAATTCCATATCTTCTTATGACTCAAATACCTTAGGGGTGGGTACTTGAGTCTCTCCAGAGAACCACATCAAAATGAGCAAATGGAATAAGAGGGCAAATGGAGTAAGAAGTGTATAGTAAACTAAGGAAGTGATTGATCCCTGCTATGGTCATATTGCCAGTAACAGAAGTGAAGCCATTAATAATTATGGACAACTCTTCTCTAAATTTGTTTTCTTCTTTTTTTTGGGTGCATATAAATTCTTTTATCCTCCTCCCACACATTTCTACTATCCAGTCCAAGGAGGTGAAGAGTGGTTCACTGTATATTTAAAGTATAGAACATCAGGGACAGTGTGATCATATCACTGTTAGGTAGAGAAGTTGTGGTTTTTCAGAACTGCATCATGTTCTAATGTGTATCTGGAAGTTAAATATGCTCAAAAGAAGTATCCAAGACAGGTACTAAGGTGACAAGGAATGGGCTCTCACTTTTTGCTCACTGTCAGCCCAATTAAGCTACAAATACATTTCTGAGAATGCCTTCCTGCTTGGGCTCCTCATTCAAATTGGCCATCAGAGAAATCTGACAAGGTTTGGAAAGTGAAAGTAAAGTAGCAGGCATCACATTTTAAGGATTACGTAGGATTTCAGGTGTCCCTGTAGATCATATCCATTATCACTGATATGCTGTGGGGAACCTTGTGGCAAAGTGAGTCAGAAGCTGCCTGTACATTTTCCAGCTCCCATGGTTCTTATTCTTCGGGTTCTCCAAGGTCTAGACAAGGCACATGTGTGTGCCCATGGGAAAGGGCATCAGCTTCACCTGTAAGTCATCTATGCCGTCAGGTTTGATGCTGTGAGGGACAGGTGTGGGCTCTGATAGTCCTTTCAGCTTCTAGTTGATTCTTGCTATGTGCTGTTTCATAGCCAGCATTTTTTCTTGTCTGCCAGCCCTAATGACCTGCACCAAGTTCAGAACCATAAACTAATGGCAACACTTTTCAACTCTTTCAAGTAGTTCCAACAATTAACTATCCCCCTCCAAGCCCTACCATCAACTATGCTTCCATATCACTCACAATTGCTTTGCATTCTGAATTATCTCACAACTGATAGAGGAACTAAAGACATAATTTGCTACGATGCCCTTTTAGAAAATTTATAATGTTGACCATCATTATTAAGTGTCATGTTTAATTTATATGAATGGCCATTTTAAGAAAAATTCCCTATGTAGTCCTTATTCACCTCACCTTTTATTTTGTGGAATTTTTTGTTGTTCCTGTATTGTGTTTTAATAGAATCATAATTTTGCAATATTGTGATGTCTTTCTTATATTTTGCATGTAGCCAGCAAAGATAAGTAAGGTTTTGATGAAAGTGCTGATAGATGTTCCATATACACACAAAGTAGTCCAAGTTTTATCTTGAGTGAGTGTGCATGTGTGAATGTTCAAGAAACAGAGAAAAAAAATACTAATAAAATGGATCAAGTGGAAAAAGTACAGAAATTATTTCCTTATACAATTTAAGGATAGACGTCTAAGAATTTTAGGTCACAATGCTGTTAAAATAATTCTGCTATTCTAGGTATAACCTTCACATTTGAATATATAGATGGACCAGAGATGGAATAAATTATCTTTTTCACAAGAGCCTACCTCAGGTGGATGGGGCTGTTTACTCACTTCTAATTAGAAAAACATCTATTTCCTCGCTGCTGATAATCAGATAGTCAGCACCTAGGGTGTCTTCTCAACAGTCAACTGGGGCTGGGATCAGAAGGAGTCAATAACTGTTACCTCCACACCCACCCAGTCAGGAGTTGAGCCAATTATGGAATCAGTAAGTAGAGAGTTAAAGTGTCAGCGCTTTCTTTTTTAACTGATGAAGGCAGGCTTGACGAGATGGATTTTTTAAAACTGTGTGGGAGGATAGGTGTCAAGATGAGCTTGCTAATATTTTACCTACAAAATGGACAGACTCACCTACACAGTCACAAGTAGCTGGAATAACTGCAGGCTGCACTAAGGTAACTCCATATCTTTCCAGCAAAAGGGACAGCAGTTTCACTACGTAATTAGGAACTTATGTATACAACACAACTCTTTTTTTTGCCTTTATCAAGCAGCTTATTTAGGATTCTGACCCACCTGGTGGTGTGACCTTGATCCCAATTCCTGAGAGGTCTGAGCTCCTGGTCACCATGGTCTTCTCATGATTTCCAACATTTGATGTTATTTTATATAAAATTACCTCATTCTATGTGCCTCTGTTATAGTTAACTCTTTAAAAGCCTATGTTTTATGCTTGTGTTCTGCCCGGTTACCTTTCCCATGATGCCAGTTACCTAATAGTTCAAATGGCTGCTAGGTCCATGCTGCAGGTCATGCAAGACACCCTAACTAGAAACTAGGCTCTGAAATAGAGATGAATGCACAGGTCTGTCAAGAACTACTCATAGGATCATGCTCTGTGACATAGGCAAATAAAACAAGCTGGGGCAGAGGGAGGGGTCGGGCCATCATTACTGTCTTCATGAAGTTTTTCAGTTAAACCAATAAAGATGGACCTTCAAACTCACCCCCAGCATGGGGGAGGCAGCAGGGCCATCACACCATAGCTTTAACCACTCACTGGATGTATGGCTGTCTTAGGAAGTGTTGTGGCTTTGGTAGTATTGCCCCAGGTGAATGCAGTTCTTCCCAAGGTCAGCAACAGGTACCTGTCATCTAGCATTGCTCAAGGAAGCTTAAGGAATTAAGTCCTGTAGTACTGAAGGGAGATCTATGTGAGATCCAGGGAGATCTACTTCATAGCATCCACTATAGCCCACACCGTGTGATATTCAGATCCACTTATATGAATAAATTCTGGGAGTAGCTCTCATGGTGTGGTAACTGTCACTCACCTCTTTCTTCTACCATCCTTTCTGAATTCCTTCATCCTTGGCTCTCACCACTTCCATTCTCAGTGGCTCTGGTACAGATCCATAGGCTAAAAGGATCTCAGTCCCTGGGCATTATGGCCTTCTCAGGCTATGGCTACAACATTCATCCCTAAACCATAAAAACCTGACTGAGAATAAATAGAGGTCCTGGTGAATCAACTGGATGCCAATCATTTTCCATTACACCTGTGCAACAGTGTTTCTTCTTCCTCTTGATGGTCAAGGTCAGTTACTCTTTCCGAGAATGATGAGTTAGATTCTTGGCTTTGTTCTCATAGTTGAAGGGTCCTGTGCACAAGGAGCAGCTATAGCTTAAATCTCCGTGTGGCTTTTGCATCCAGATGCATGCAGTAATGTATCCTTTACCTGAGAAGAGCCTATCCTGGCATGCTCCAGACCACAGGGCTTTTAACTTTGTCAGTGATGCAGTACTCTCCTGACTCCTCATAGGAGGTGCTTCCTCTTTCAGTAATGTCTATGTCTCCAAAGCGCTGCAAAGCACTTGCAGATGTCTTGTTTATCTGACCCAATTAACATAAAGTCATCAATACAATGTGCAAGAGTGATGTTTCATAGTATGTCCAACTTCCAGAACTCTCTGGGATACTACATGATGAAAGTCCTGATAGAGGCATAATCATGGGCAAGACTATTCACTTTTGATAATTCTAAGTGGGTTGAATGGTTTCTGTTCCCTTCTTGTCAGAATGAGGGACACATGTTCAAGACTGAGTTATGCATGCATGCATGAGGCTACGTTAACCTACCCAAGAAACAATACTGCACTTTATGCAGAAGCTGCACTGGAGGCTGCTATTTGTGTAAGGTTCCTGGAGGACGATGAAAGACAAGGTTGGCACTAATCTCTATCATTCACCAGGAATGTTACATTGTGTTTTACTTAGTAATTTGGCTGGAGCATTTGACATCCACTATGTTTTTTCCATTATAGTGACTCCTACTCCACAATCAACAATGGATGGGGTAGGTTGGAAAAACCGATTATATGTCAGTTACATATTACTGGTGAAATGACCAGAATTCATTCAAGGCCCTAGTGGACCTGTGCCAAATTACTACATGATGTGTGACCCACATGTATCCCCACTATATCAAGGAGGCTGTCATGATGTTTTGAGTGATCAAATATCACTGCCTAATATATACAATATTTCTTAGAATTCCTCTTTCTGTATTATATCCTGAGTGGATGCCAATAAGTTGCTTTCAGGTGATCTTTACCACAGACATTTTCTATGATGCTACCAGTCCATTTCTTTTGAAAAATTCACCTCTCTTTAAGTCAGTTCTGGGTTTTGGGTTGGGAAAGTGGTGCAAGTTTGGAAACTGGGCTAGGTATGTGGCTTTTTATTGAGGTCTTTTGATTATTCTCCCTTGAATTGTTCTGTTTGTAGGTTCACATCATCACTGTATGCTATTCATTCATTTACCCCTAAAATACCACATTCTGTTAATCATCTTTATAGGTTTCTGTGGGTCAGCCAAGTCCTCTGAATGCTTTCCTGTCTTTGCCAAATAGTATTATAATTGAGCTAATCTTAGAATGAATGGTAGAAGAGTTCCCACTTTGCATGGGTGAGTCAGGAGCCTACATCAAATGATATAACTGAGCTAATACTATGATAGCATTTCTTACCATTAACTTCAATTTATCGAAGAATACATCCACTGAACTTGAAACTGATAACCATCCACTCACTTGAGGCATCCTCCAGGTCTTCCTATAGAAAGTATTTATCTGATGTTAATTCCAAGAGTACATAGTATATAAATACCCATGTGCCCATTTCTCTAAACTTATTACTTCCCTCATTCACTGCTTACCAAGATATTTTTTGTTATTTCAAGTTCATTTTCGCTAGGTCATTGTTTGCTCCTGAAGATCATTTGTACTTCTACCTAGATTCTTCCAGGTTATTACATGAAGGGGGCTCTCTATCAATATATGCTTTTTTATCTATTTATATATTTTACCACATCCCTTCTTGATCAAATAACA
Source organism: Cuniculus paca (assembly GCA_004365215.1). NCBI lineage: Eukaryota > Metazoa > Chordata > Mammalia > Rodentia > Cuniculidae > Cuniculus > Cuniculus paca. The sequence continues at coordinate 16,756 of RJWT010002333.1, read as the reverse complement.
TTAGAATCCAGCATAACAATACTCTTCTCTCCAGTTACTTGTTGGTACATATTGACCCTTGAATTATAGTGTTTCCTCCTTTAGCAATTTTGACACTTCTCCCATTGAATCATGTTGTAGCCTAACCCTGCCTGTTGGCTTGGTGCCAAGGAGAGTAGGCAGTCGCAGATCCTAAGAGAGGTAGAGAGGGACAGGGACTTGTGTAGGTTCAAAGGATTTAGTAGAATTAGAGGACTTGACATATGTCAGTTCATCAACCCTAATAATTCTGTCTCATGTTTCTTGGTCCCCTTATTTCCTGTAAGGCCTCTGCCCTTGTGTAGCAGAACTGCCTGGGTTGAGAGTTTAACTTCTTTTTGTACTCAGGTTTCTTATTTCTTTCCATGTGAAATGAAAGAGTTTTAGACACTGTCTTGGAGGTCCTCTGACTTTAATGCTTTTTTTTTTAATTGATGATGAATCAACCTTATCTAGTCTTTCATTATCTTTCACCAGAGTATTAATTGCCCCAGCAGTAGATTTCTAATTCTCTTGTCTTCATAATTATTATTTTCCCTATTTTTCTTCTAAAAAGCCATATGCATTACATCTGCTAGCACATTCTCCTTCCTAGCTACACCACTACAACTCACCTTTAGCGAAAGGTGGCACAACTGTTCTGATACTTTGCACCAAGTGCTATCCACAACCCATCCAAGTATCCAGTGAGGAGGTTCTCATTGCCTGCCAGCTGGTAGGTGGTCTGGCTCCAAAATCCCATCTTGCCATTTGTACCTTTTTTAAGTGAGAGAATTATTAACATTTTCCCTTCCTAGAGTAAAACACTTGTTTCATTATGAACAGTTATTGTCTTATTCTTCATAATTTCCTGTTAAACATTTGTCATTCAGGATGCATGAAAGGTACCAGGTATAAGGTGAACCAAATAGAGAGTGGATAAGTTTTCTTCCTCAAGAAGTCTACAAGCAGGGTTCTCCTTCTTTCTGTTGCAATTTGAAAATTGAGAACAAATGAAGGCTTGTAATTTTATCTGAATTAAACACACATCCTGCAGTATCAAGTGCTGGTTAGTTTCTGGTACTCAAGATGAAACTAAATGTGGTATTTTGTTCTCGAACATTCATTTATATGAAACTATACAACTATACAGTTTAGATGTAATTAGGTATGGAGAATAAGAGGTTTTGTGCTCAGATTCTATGAGTTCAATTTTATTAATTACTGCTCATAAAATGAATTAACCATTTCAAAAGAATTTTTTTGTAATTGGATTGTATATGTGGCACAGAGGTATGATCAACACATAAAAGCATAGTTTCAAATGTCATTCACTGTGGTCTAAAGATCTGCAGGCAATGTCTAAAGTCTTTCCTTTTCCACTGGATTTGTGAGGACTGATTTTCTTCTTACACAGTAAACAAATCAACACATAACAATAGAGTAAATGTGGAAGACTCTAACTTACCAAAAAGCTAAACAGTAAGATTGTTCTCACAAAACTTGTTTTTGGAAAATACAGCTGTTTGTCATAAAATTGTGTTCTGTATGTTAACATGTGTAGATGTTATTATTATTTATGATCTTGGTGCTGTGAGTTGCACTCAGGCTTTGCATATGCTAACCATGTGCTGTACCACCAAGCTGTCCCTGCAGTATTGTTTCATATTTTAGAAAAGAATACATATTTTCAATATTGCTCTGTTTCATAATGCAGAAAGTAGCAAAAGATAAACCATAAAAAAGGCTTTTTTGAACTCTCAATAAATGTTAAGACTGTGAATTAGATGAACACTCTAATTTTACTAGAAAGTAAAGGAGAATGAGTCAATTTTTATCAAAATACAAACATTCAGAGAAATACAAACTTTTAACAGCTCATTACATGAGCAACAATGGTAATTATCACCCAGCTATTTGAAATTTTAAGTATCCAAGGTTGGGGTAAAATTTCTGAGACAGATAAAGAAAAGCATAGGAAAAGTGATATTGGATTGAAAACCAAGCACTTCTGCAAAGACTCACCCCTAGGTAATGGTAGTATATATAACAGAGGGAGGAAATCCACCATCTTCTTGCCTGGAAGGAGTTTTCAAGGCAACTTATTGCTACCTTTCTTTGTTTACCATTAGAATAAGTATGAAGCAATTAAAAGAATTACAGAATAGTAGAATCTTATAGGGAGGCTAGTAGATTGGAAAGTGGTAAAAAAGAATTGGAGTCATAACAAATTCCAGAGGTTAAATTTTTTCATTCACTGATTTTGGTGCAAGAAGAACTATGGTCTACGTTTGATCATCAAAGAGTAAACTTTACTACTCTTGATTATGCAGTGACCAGGTAGATGGTATAGAAGATCTCCCTTAGACCAAAATATCCAAACTGAATAAAAGACTATCAAAGGTAGTCAGGACTAGAGGACATTAATCAATTCTCAGACCATTATATAAGAAGGGGTGTTCGACTGGCAACCAGAAGGTCAGGATGAGGAACTTTCAGTAACTTTCTATGATCCATCCCAGGTTATACTCCTCATAAATAAATGAAAGAAATCATGAAGACTATGAGTGGTATCTTCATGTTTCAAGAGACAAACAGACTTGCTGTGTAGGATACAGAGAACTTCTGTTCTTGTTCCAGAGAAAAACTTTAATCTTCTCAATAAGATCTAGGGAAATTATCTTATGAAATAGAAGAGGAAAGTTAGAATGATAGACTTGCAATGAATATAACATGAAATGAGATGAAATATGAAAAAACTGTAAAAACTTAAAATATGATCACAAAATTAAAATCAGATTTAGAATACAACAAAAGTGACACTGAGGAAAAGTGAATTCTTGTTGCAAAAGTAAACTAAAAATGTTCACCGAAGATGCAAAGACCCAGGTGGAGAGAAAATGGCAGATACAAAGGTCAAAATGTTACAAGCTGACCTACAGATTTCCAGGAAGGATGAAAAAACCAAATATTTTTTAAAAATATATCTTGAGATAAAAGATTTTGCAGATAAAAATGATATGCTTTACCCAAAGGGGGGAAAATCTGCTAATAAATAGTCAACATCTTGATAGATCCTGATGGAATTTTAAATGGAAACAAATTAGGGACGAAGTTTTAAACAAAGTATTTTTATTAAATAGCTCCAGAGACAGGAAAGATATAAAAACCATATGTATACAATATGTACACGACAGCAATATAGAAGACAACCATGTATGGAAGTAATGACAACAATATAGACAGAGAAAGACAGATAATAGATACATAGGATATGGACAAGAAAATATGTATGAATCTAAGTATTTTAAGTAATTAGGCAAATATATAGGAACAAATAACTCTAGGAAAAATAAAAAGTTTATAAATTAGACCAAATAAAATTAAAAACTAGAGTGGAAGTGTTAGAAAATATCATTACTTTGGAAGGTATGAAGAATTGCCTTTACAAACCCAGAATATTTATGTGAAGAAACATGGTTTTAAAAAACCAAGAACAAAACACATGCTTAGAAAGTGGTTTGGCAATGAATATAACCAACACAATAGAAAGAAATTCCAGAGATACAAAGGATTTTTAAAATCAATAGCAAAAATTTACAAAAAGATACCAAGGAATTCAAGACAATAATATCTGAACATATGATAAACATGGGAATATAATCTCACTAATAGTCATAGGATTGCAATTTGTATAAAAGAAGATCCACTTGGACAAAAGCTGAGAAGTTTGAAGAATATCATTTTATTATGTATGAAATATTTTTATGCAGTAGACAACATTTTAGAGAAAAAACCCCAACTTAAATGTAAGTGAGATTCTATGACCTGGTGAGCTCTAGACACTGAGTGGGAAACCTCTGGTCCCCATTCTGTGAGATCATAGAACCCTCAACCAGTACTTCTGCACATTTCTGAGACTCAGCTTCCCCGGTCACTTTGGTCTCTGGATTCTCTGCTGACTCTCCTCTTTTCCACTTTGACCCAGACATACAATTTTTCCCTGCTTTGGTTTCTACCAATAACATTAAAATCATGTTTGCAAGTTATTTGGTAGTGTAAAAGTTCTTACTGGAATTCACATGATCAAGTTAAATGTCCTCAAACTATATAATAGGCATATGGAGTCCGGGGATTTAGCTTAGTGGCATAAGTGCCTGCCTGGCAAGTGCAAGGTTCTGAGTTCAATTCCTGGTATAAATAAATAAATAAATCATAGTCATTTGGCTATCACATTGCTGGGAACACTTCCATACCTGTTTGCCTAACATCTCTAGTTATGTGCCATCTCTTTAACTTTTCTCTTGTTTCTTCCTTTTCTATACTCTAGCTTTCTTCTCTCTGTACCGTGTAGGATAATAATACCTCTTATCACCTCATGAATGTAGCTAACAATTTCTTAGTTCCTGCTAACACTCATGCCAAGTCTTCTCTGTTATACTGATGGCTTGTCAAGGTATTTTCCCTGTAGAGAGTAGAGTCTCCCGAAAAGGGATTCAAATGACAACTGCTAAGATACCATATTTTACATTTCTCCCATTATGATTGTCCAAATAGTCAAGAACTATAAAACAGTAAAAGTAGCATTACATGAAATATGAAATGTGAGAGAATTTCCAAACTATTGACTTATTAAAAGTTGGCAATACTGTTTCTATTTTTAAAATGTCATTTTAGTAATTAGGAAAAAAGGCACCAAAACGAACAAAAAAGATATATTAAGACAGTGGCTTAGTATTCCTTAAATAAAGAGAGTAAGCTACCTGCACTTTCTGACAATACAGCTCTGTCATGCATCTAGATTACCCATAGCCACTGTTCTCGCTCCAGGAAAGGCTGCACTGCCCCATCATCAGAGGACCTGGGTGGAGGGGGAGGGCCCATTCACAAGGCCCATCTCCTGTGCTCTTTCTCTGGGATTCTTCAGGGCACGTTTTGTTGCACTCTGCGTGAAATCCCTTGGCAGCTCTGCCGCACTTCCTGTGTTCTTTACTGTTGCTGACTGCTGGGGACCAGCTTGATACGGTGCAGAACAGGCAATAATTGATATTAGATTCGCACAAGAATAAATCGAGAGTGTGTCCTGGGCCTACATGACTTGTGGTGAGACCTGTGGCTGGCTTACAGACAGGTTAATCCTGAAACCCACAGCCAGAACTGAGATGAGCAAATAGTCTGTGAAGTCCTGGTGCCTCAGAGTAAGACAAAGCTGCAGCTTCAGACTTTGGTTCACCCAAATTCCTTCTAGCCCAGTAGTCACAGTTAGCAGACAACCAGGTTACTAGTTAACCATGATCTTCTCTTATGTGCTTTTCCAAAACCGCATTGTTCCTCAATTCTTGAACCTTGACCATGTCAGCAGTTCACCCCCACCACTTCCTGCAAGCCACCAGCACACCCCCCAGTCAAGCTGTGCACCTCATAAAGGCCAGGGATACCGAGCCTTCGGGTCTTAGTATATATTGAACTTTCACCATTCTAGATATATATATATATCTTGTCTGTGTTTTATTCTGTCGCTATACTCCTGAGCAGGACATCCATGGTCCTAGGCCAGGGCGCTAATAGCTGTCATTGGTATCTGACTTTTGTGAAGTTGCTATCTTTCATACTGATTCTTTAAGATACCTTGCAGTGTTCCTGTTTGAGGTCAGTTGCCTGCAGATACAACCTGTATGCACAAAACTGGTAGAGAAGAAAAACCCAGTCTCTGTGATACATATAGAGATATACATGTATATAGTGTTCTTCTTCTTTCCTGATAATTAGCATAAATAACATTTTCTCACCCCCGAGATCCCTGGCAACCGTAGCATCCGCTGCTGCACAGTCTCACGGTAGCTTCTGGTTAAGCTTTTTCATAAACTAACACCAAAAACTCGAAGTTCCACGAGAGCAGGATCATGTTTTTCTCACTTACTCCTCTCTTTCTGAAATATAATAAATGTTTAGTGAGTAAACAAAGAGATTGCTGATTGAACGAATGGATAGACGACTATCATTTGGTCTTAAAGTTTTCTTTTCCCATCTCTGGCTCTATTCACTGGTTCTTGAAGCAAAACTGTGTCAGCCAGTGTTCTTATCAAAATGAACCCCAAGAAAGGTTGATGAAAATTTAAACTATTTCAATAAAATCAAGGTAGTTAGTTCACAAGAAGCCAATACGAAGATGATGATAATTGTAACCAAAGACAATTTTTCTTGCTCTTCCATTCTATTCCTCCCCCTAAGAAATCTTATATAAGGAAAAATATAGGCCCTCTCCTTTCATTTACTCCTTAATAACTTCCCATTAGAGGCTTCTGTCCCCCCCAGTGATGCTACTTATCCCTATCTGCTTTATGTTGATTACTGTCTGCCTCTTTTTCCCTCCTTGGACCATCACATATTGGTGCTCTTCGGACAAACATTGGTCTCAGAATGTTGCTCTCTGAATATGCCTATCACTTTATCACAGTCTATCAGTTTGGTTATTCCTATTTCTATGATCCCTCAATTCCTTACCTTACTTCCTAAAATATGGCTCTGATGTGGGAAGGCTAGTCTTCCTATCTTGGAATTCATGATAACTATGCCCACTCTTTGTTCTTAGCATCCTCATTCTATTAAAAAAAGTCCCTGTTCATGGAGTTATGTTTTGAGGTGCTGCAGATTGAACCCAGGGCCTTGCTCATACTAGCAAGAGCCCTATCACTGTGCTACATTCCCAGTCCTCATTTATTTAAATTTTTTTCCTTGAGTATTGTCCTCCAATTTTCATTCCCTTGATTTACCTACATCCAGGCTTCTGTGACTAATTTTCCCAAATCAATCCTTGTATTAGAATATTCCTTTCAAAACTTTCAGAATCTTATTTTCTTAGAACCTATTTGTATAAAATTTTCTATATTGTAATAGAGTACAGCCCAGTTCCCTCTAATTCTCAATTCTGTCTTCCTGAGTTTATTTCTGGGGTTGCATTTTTCAGAATCTCTCTGTCTCTCTGTCTCTGTCTCTGTCTCTGTCTCTGTCTCTCTCTCGTTTGCTTTCAGACATAGTCTTGCTATGTAGTTCAGGCTGGCCTTGAACTCAAGGCAATTCTTCTACTTCAGCCTTGCAAGTTCTGGAATTACAGGTGTGCACCACTACATCCAGCAAGAACGACCCTCTCTTCTACTCCCTTCTGACTCAAATCCCATTAACTTTGCCCAGTTCATGTTCTACATATTCCATGAAGCTTTCTTTTACTCCACATCACCTTTCACTCCCATAAATACCTCTCGTGTCTTATATTCACACCAAATCTTTACTCTAATTGTTCCATGTGTTAGATCTATTTTCCAAAGTAGATTGTATGCTTCCCAGAGGAAGATGCACAGGTATCCCCAATAGCACCCAACACACTGCCACAGAATTAGTGAAACCTAGTAAGATAAGTGATGACTGCAAAATAAAGATGCTCACTTCCCTTGGTTGCTTTTTTGAAGGTAGACATTATAAAGACAGAAAGGGATTAAGAAGATGTCAGGAAAAGAGTGAAAAGTTAATGAACAAAGAACATTTGAAGACAAAGGAATTTTGAAAGCTATTTTCAAACCTGAGCCAATGTTACCATGACCAAGTTTGTGAACAAGCACGAGGACATGAGCGACCCACCTGCTATGGTCTGGAAACATTTGGAGCTCAAGAGAGAGTGACTGATAGCTTCAGATGACACTTTAACATGAAAACACCTTTATTATTTTTTAATATTTCTTGAGACTCTCCAGCTGCTTTCTGGGCAGCCTCTCATATCATACCTGTGGAGGAAAAAGATGGGCAGGGGTGGTGTGTACTCTTACACAGGGAGACAGTCAGAGAGAGATATCCTTTGCCAAATATCTGACAGTGCTAAAGCCTGGGAATAGAAACCAGGTCCCATGCCTATCCATCTGGTGTTCCCTCAGCTAGACCACACTGTCTCTCTGGATTGCCAACCTGGATTAATAATCGTGCATGTGACATAATTCTGGGCTTTGCCTTATAGTGTGCTGTTGAAGATGGGGTATCTCTTCCATTAAGGACAATGGAAATTTCCCTCTGTCCTTTTGCAGGCACCAATTTAATATTAATGATGCTGTTTCCTTATATACAAGCAGGAAAAGACAATACAAAATTAACTCGTGTTAATTTCAAAGCTAGAAGAAAATTTAAAAATTCACTTATGTTAGATGTGGAAATAGTGAATCACAAAATATTCAAAGGAATGTATTTTGAGCATAGACTAAGCTAACCTATTAATTTCTACATATCAATGTCTGCTTTTCTCACTTGAGTTCCTTCATTTAACAAGTAGGACTCTGCATGCACACAACTTCTACAGGTTCATGTTTGTACCAAATCACAATTATAGAAATAAGAAAGCTATTTCTCTCCATGAGATCTGCTAGCCTGATGCATATCCTGGGGTAGGTGCAGAAATGTTCAGAAATGTTGTTCACATGAGTTTGGAAGCTGTATATATTTTTCCTTAGGATAAGATGAGTATTTCTTTAAATTCAAGGAAGATGAGGTTTCAGTATCAAGCAAAATGCTTCACATAATTACTAAGTCAGGAATCTTAGTATTCAACTTTTCAAAGTTGGAAAAGAAAGACAGCCATTGATACACCAGTGTCTCGTACTTTTTCAAGCATCCATATGTGCTTAAGACCAGCTGCTGCGCTAAAACCTGCCTCACAGCTGTGTTACCTGTACTTACAGAAATCATTCATGGTGGCATTGTGACTATGTCTATAGAAGTTAAGTCAAGCTGAAAACTATGCATATTGATAGATGACAGAGGAGCTGAGTTAATTCTCTAAAATAATTTTCATTGATATCTAATCTCACTTTTACATCTTCATGTACTGTTTGAATATGTCCCAGGATAAAGAGAAAAACTGCGGAACACAAATTCTTCACTTGACAGATATGAGTGGTTGAAGCCTTGTGGAATAATTGGAAAAGGTTATCATGAAGCACTGATGACTCAAGGAACATGTACAGCTGGTAAATGGCAGAGGTAGCAGAAGGCAGGGAGGAAACTCAGCATCCAGGATATTGTCGCAGAGATCTCTAGTTGACAGGTTGCTGCGCTTCTGGCTCCCTGCTGCCCTGCTTCCTGGACGTGGTCTCCACCTCTCAACTGGTCTTTCTTAAAGGAACATACAAGAGTCTATACGTCCTTTGTTAGCAAATTTGAGCTAGATGTAACACAGAAAGTACTGACAACTATACCATCCTCTGAATTAATTCACTGAAGTATGAGGTGGGACTCTAAGGTTGGCAGTGGTCCAAATAGAAAAGAAATTTGAAACAATTATTATATACATAAATTTTCAGGAATGCAAAGTGGAAGGAAGACAAGCTTATGGAAGTATGGTTGGTAAAGGAACAACCATGAAAATATTAAAGATCTAGCATTTAGGATAAAGGATATGAGGGAGGGGAGTCAAGTTTGTAGTATGCAGTTGAAGAAAGGAAAAGAATGTTTACAAAATCTTAGTAAATCCACTGGCAGAAAAAAGAAATGCTGCATTTGTGAAAGAAGACAATAATGGTACAGGGAACAGATATTATTATTCAAAGGCTATATATTTAACTATGACCAAAAGTCATTGTCTGAGAGCTTTGAATACAGTCCACCATGCACATGGATTTTCTGAAGTCATTTCAGTGTTGCACACAAGCAGGGTGACAGCATAGAATGGTGTAGGTGAATATTGGAAAGGGACTCTAAGGGGAAGCCTCCCGGAATCCACTGGCACCCTGGGCCCTGTGCTCAGGACTGAGAATAAAAAAAATAAATAAATGTAAATAAAAGAAAAGAAAAGAAAAGAAAGAAAGAAAAAAGAAAGGAGAAAGAAAGAAGAAAGAAAAAAGAAAGAAAAAAGAAAGAAGAAAGAAAGGAAAGGAAAGGAAAGGAAAGAAAAGAAAAAGAAAGGAAAGGAAAGGAAAGGAAAGGAAAAGAAAAGAAAAGAAAGGAAAGGAATGGGAAAAGAGAAAAGAAGAGAAAGGAAAGGAAAGGAAAAAAGAAAAGAAAAGAGAAGAGAAGAGAAGAGAAGAGAAGAGAAGAGAAGAGAAGAGAAGAGAAGAAAAGGAAAGGAAAGGAAAGGAAGGCAATGGAAGCAGCACATAGGCTCCTCCCCAGCAGACCTGCTCTCCCCTGCCCTCACTCCCTTGCCCTCTGCTGCTACCTCCTCAGGCCTGTGACCCATCCCTGCCTTTCCGGGGCACTTTCCCCCGGGGAGCCTCTCCCTCCTTCTCCCAGGGTAATGGCTCTTTCCCTCCCTTCTCAGTCATGTATGACTTTCCAATAATCACAATTCAAAATGTCTTCCTTTCCCTCTTTGTGACATCTGATGATATGTATTTTCTGTAGGTTGGATGTATTTTTCTGATGAAAAATAAAATACATTTAATGTAGATGGCTTCATTTCACCAATAAAAAGAAACAGGCAGAATGGGTCAGGAGACAGGATCCATCAATATGCTTTATATGAGAAACACATTTGACGCAAAAGGAAACACACGGACTGAAGATCAGAGGAGAGAAGACAATGCTCCATATGACCAGGACCCAGAAAAGAGCAGGAGTAACTTACCCGTCAACCACAAATTGCATAAGAAAGATATGGTGTTTTACACATTGGAAAACTACTCGGCTATGAAGAAGGATACCCTTGAGGCTCTTGTATGTAAATGGATGCAACTTAAGATCATGCTCATGGGTGAAATGGTTTGGACTCACACAAGTGAGCATCATATTGTCTCCCTGACATAAAAAGCTGAAGGAGTTAGTGGGATCCAAAATGTACAGTAGATACTGTGAAAGCAATAGAGGAAGAAACATCTGACAAGGGAAAATGGTAGCCATTGTTAATATCCCACTATCTTGTTTTGAAGCACTGTATCATTTTCATCATTTTGTTTGATTTGGTTTTATTCTGTTTTGTTTGGTTTGATAGTGTTATGTCTGATGGCCTGGGCAGCTATTTTGAAGATAACAAGATATATTATGGTAGCCATCATTGATTTCCTATTATCTTGTTTTGAAGTCCTGTATAGCTTTCATTGTTTTGTTTTGACTGGCTTCATTCTATTTCATTTTGTTTGGTTTTATTCTATTTAAAATTTAAAAAAAAGATTTATTCATGTTGAACCATAGATCAGAATTTCCTTCTATTTTAAAACTGAATAATATTCTGCTGCATATATGTGCCACATTTTTAACAATGGATACTTGAGTTGCTTTTCTTTCCTTTTCTTTCTTTTTTTTTTTTTTTTTTTTTTTTTTTTTTTCCGGTTCTGAGGATTAAACTCAGGGCCTTCACACTGAACTGCATCTTGACCACCTTTTATTACTGGTGCTTGAGACAAGGTCTTGCTAGGTTGCTAAGTCCCCCATGCTATGCTCAAATTTGAGATCCTCCTGACTCAGCTTCCCAAAGTGCTGGATTTACAGGCATGTGTCACCACATTAGATGAGTTTCTCCTTTTGACTCCTGTGAATAATGCGGCTATGAACATGGGTGTACAAATACATGTTTGGGTCCCTGCTTCAAGTTTCTTGGGTGTATATACCCAGAAGTGAAATTATAAGATCGCATGGTAATTCTTGGTTCAATTGTTTGAGGAACTTCCATACTGTTTTCTGTTGTGACTACAGTAGTTGCCATTTCCACCAGCAATGCACAAGAATTCCTATTGCTCTATATTCTCATCAAAATGTGTTATTCTCTGTTATTTTAATAATGATTAACCTAATGGGTATTCACTTATTTTCAAAACAAAATTTCTACAGTGTCTCATATTATACAAGGCTAGTGTTGTGTTTAACATTAGCAGTAGGATTGTGAAATGAGTATAAACTAAAATTGAAGAGACATAACAGAATTTGGAAGTATATATTAAAAAGCAATAAGTTGCTAAGAAGAAATGGTTTAAATGAATACAATCAAGGGCTTAGTGTTAATAATCTCAAAGATATCCAAACACAAGAGTCATATTTTATATTTGTAAATGGGTTAACTATAAGCTTATTAAAAAGATATTCTAGATTCATGTGATAGCAATAATGTTACTGTTTAGCATATGTAGTGAAAAATCTATAAATTATAAACACTGATAGACTATACCTAGGTCAAATTACAGTACGATATCTATCAGAGATATTATAACAATCAGTATCAGTTCTCCCTGAGAATGAATTTAGGTGATGCATATCTGTGTTACTCAAGCTGCTGACTGTTATTGCATGTACAATAAATAAATTCCAAGAACTAAATTAAGATAAAATAAAAATCAAATAAAGTTCTGGCGAATCAATTCTATGTCCTGTGTTGTGTTTTCATGAACTAAGATTGTAATAATCTTGGGTAAATGCAGGGTCCCTCTTAGATGCTATCCATATTTTCCCAGTTGATTAGATGGGTGACAGTGGTGACTGAGATGAGGCTTAATAAATACCTGTTGTTTCATTAATAAGAGAGATTAGTATGATCTATCTAGCCTTAAGCCCTTATGATGTGGCAAGGTTGGGACCAGGTACTTGACTTATGTGATGATGATGATTATGGTTCCTTTTCCCTCCCTTTCCAATCCTTTCTAACCCTTCTTTCATTTGTTCCTTTCAGTGTGTGTGTGTGTGTGTGTGTGTGTGTGTGTTTGTGTATAGAAGGAAGTTTAGCAAGTACTTCTTTAAAAGCATTTAAATAGCCTTTTTTTTGGTCACATTTATAAGTCAATGTTAAATTTAGGCAAACTTTAGGCTTTTAACATATTTGCAGGTAGCAACTTTATTCAGATGATACTTACAAAAATAAATTTTTTTTTATTCAAACACCAAATATGTGTTAAATCTATGGGTTTAAATAAGGTACTTATCAGATGATAGTATAGAGCTCCTTTCAGGAAATTTAAAAATTTCCTAGTCAGTGAAAACCTTGGGATTGTTTTCTAAGCTATATCTGGGATACAGTTGTCACTGACTTCTGAAAATTTTTCAGAAATACTAGCTGATCAGTTGAAAACAACTGATTCTACTCTGAAGGTCTATTTACTTACAGGTATTTAGTATTATTATAGAGTTTGGATCCTACCACTTGCATCCTTCATGCCTGGCTGAAAGGCTACAGATACAATGGGACTGGGACTGTCAGGCCATAAACATGATTAACCAGTGGGAAACAGCCATGAAAAGCCCAGGTACTAGCTTGTGATTTTTGTTGGGGGCATGGTGGTTGTACTGGCTGTGATTGCTGATAGTACTTGGCAAGGTGTGTATTTTTACTGGTTTATTCAAATCTGTACATTAATTAGCTAGCATTATTTTTATGCCCATAAATAACATATAATGTCTGGATATCTAATTCCAGGAATGAAACTTCTCAATTTCTTTATACTTTGAATTTTTCCCATCTCTTGTGATCTAGTCAATACTCAACAATATTTCCTTCCAATTTTTATAGATTAATTTTATAATGTTCAATGCTGGTAATTCACCCCAGATTCATTCTCTCTCTCTCTCTCTCTCTCTCTCTCTCTCTCTCTCTCTCTCTCTCTCTCTCTCTCTCATCTATATGTCTCAGGAAAAGTAAAAACCCAACAACTTGTTTTTTGTCTCAAACAGCTAATTAACCAATATGAATACTTTGCAGTATTTCTCCTCTTGTTATTCCAGGATCTGTTTTAGGGTTATCTGTCTGTTCCCTTGATCAGTCTGCTAATTCTTATGCCAGTATCACACTGTTTCTAATTATTGGCTCTTATAATAGAATAAGTCCTCTTGTTCCAGTATTCAATTCTTCTTTTTCATTATTTTGGATAGTTCTCTATGGTTTATTATTTTCAGACATATTTTGAACAATTCCATCCAAAGTTACAAAACAGATTCCATTGGGACTTTGTTTAGGGTTTGCATTTTGAAGCTACAAATTGATTTGAGAAGAATCGGCATCGTTACAAAATCTAACCTTCCCAATAGGGTAATCTAAGTTTTATGTCTGCAAAATGTAAAAATGTTTCTCTTTCTGATTTTATTATTTTTGGGAACAAAAATAGCTGTGAATAAATCTTAAATATTCAAGTACACCTTGTCTGGTGTGGATGAATGGCATCTTTAACCTCTCTGATTTCACAGCCTGCTGGCTCATCATGGGACTTGCTTTGGAGAACCTTCAATGGAGTGGACAGAGACCTGGCAATGAGCCCTTGATAGCAGCTCAAGAAACAGATTTAGTCAAAAAGGGAGCACACACATCAGGATTAAAGAGGACTCTTGTGTGATTGGTGGTACGTCTGACTGCTTTTAAGGTCAGTGATAATTGTGCCTGTCATCATTCCTGTCCTTTTGTAGCTGTTTCCTCTCCAATTATTCTACTCGGTCAGACTTGTAGGTCTCAAATATATCTGAACTGAATTAAGGTACCAAAAGGAATTTTGACTCTGGGGCTTCCATGATTAAAAATGTTTTACATTAGAAGAAGGGAATAAAAAAATATTAACTTAGGATCTGGCTTTAATGGAAAGTATTCGTTAAGTAACTTTTTTAGGAACCTCATTACTCCTCATTCAAAACTAACAGATTCATCTATTTGTACTAGAAATTAATTTTTCTAAAGGAAAACAATTTACACAAGGCACTATTTCTTTATTATGAATATGAACGTCCTTAAAATTTTTAATGAAAATGGTTTTACTTCAAGGAGACAGCTGCTGGGAAGGTTCAAGAACAACCACCCACATATCGCAAGCCTGGTGGCTGAAGAGGTTGAGAGGTTTGTGTCTTTTGTTTCTGTCCTCCTGCAGTCTCAACAAATGTTGGTGATGTATGTGACACCACAAGACCCTGGTGGAAGCCCATATGGTCATGAAAAATAAATAACTTTTCAATGCAAGCTTAGGTTCAAAGATCCAGCAGATCCATGAGTCAGGAGAGTGGGTTGCACGGTTCCTGCCTATAGTACCTGGTTCTTGCATCCTCTACAGCCTCTCTCAAATTCTTTTTTTTTTCCCCCTCCGGCACCGAGGATTGAACTCACGACCTTGCGCTTGCCAGGCAGGCACTTAGGCTGGTGAGCTAGAGCCTCAGCCCTTATGTTTTTGAGACAGGGTCTCACTATGCCGTTCAGGCTGGCCTTGAGCTCACTTTTTAGCCCAGGCTGGTCTCAAACTCACAGTGATCCTCCTGTCTCAGCCTCCCGAGTGCTGGGATTACAGGCGTGAGCCGCCACGCCTGGCTCTCTCTCAAATTCTTGTGAAATGCTTGGACGTTATCCACTAAGTAGCATGATAGATGTGAATACTTTCCTGCTACTGCCTGCACTTAAAATAGCCACTTAATCAGTATTTCTGTAGGAAATGTTTGCACAAGACATATTTACAATAGAAAATTGAAACTCAAGTCCTCCATATCTATTGGAATGAAGAGTAAGTTTACAGACTCTTCCAACTATGGCTAACTGTGTGAAGAACAGAGTGAGATGCTGAAAACTTCTTCAGTCTTAGGTATTAGTTTCCTTAAGGTGCCTCTCACAGGAAAAGTCAGTCAGGTTATCTGAATTTCAGGTCTATTTGGAACAAACCAACAGTGGGTGTGAGTTTAATAAACAGAGAGTATGCAATCCAGACAAGCTCTTCAGAGCAGTCTTCAATTACACGTTGGTTATTGTCTCACTAAACTGCTTACTATTCCAAAAGTGTTACCCCAGTCTCTGTTGATGCCCAGTGTTCTGTTGCCTTTTCATAACCTCTCTCAGCCACTGCTGTTTTAGATCTATTTTTCATGACAGGATAGCTTTTTCTCCTCTCTACTGCTTCAAAACACATTGTGAAAAAGTATTTCATGACATTTTCTTTTTCCTCTGTCTTTCATTTATTTATTTATCTTTTGGTTTGGCCTTTAGGTTACTCTTGTGGATTCCTTTCACACATGGCAGATTAGTTTTATTTTTTAGAAATTATACTGCTTGTCAGTTAGGTATGAAAGCAATCTGTCATCTTCATGCTGGAAAACGGGAGACACTGTCTTCAACAACTGGTTCTTTAGGACTTTAGTATTTCAGAAAATACAATAATGGGTGTCACATGAATGGTGTCAGTGGGCCATTATTTTAATATGCCATTCTAAATCATAAATATTACCAGACCTCCCAGGGAGACACTGCAAAATGATTCTATGGTTAAAATGGGAGACTGTTTACAGAATTATCAGGCAGAAGCAGATGAAAAGAAACATTATATATATATTGCTTCTCTGAGTTTTAAAATCTAACTTGTGTAGCAGCTGCAACCTGGTCCTATGTAGCAATAGTTTAGGACGCTGTCTAATACGTTTTTTCTTTCTCTTGTATCAGTAAGTAAATATATGACATATGATCTCTGTTGTAGTCAAGGGTCCCAGGGAGAAAGATTACAATCAGGACACAGAATTTATAATATTATTTATGATGCTTACCCAGTGTTAGACACAAGAAAGTGCAGGAAATCTGTCCACAACACCAAAGTCTGTTCTGGGAAGGTCCAAAGGCCAGCAGTGGAAGCTAGAAAGTCTATGCCAGCAGGATGAAGGATCTGTGCTAGTAGGTTGAGGGTTGAGGCTAGTAGGGGAGCCAAAAAGCAACACTCAAATAAGAACCAGGGCTCCCTGAAAAGTACCACAGCCATCCTCAGCGACAGTGAGGTCCCGTGCTTCTCCGACAATGAGAATAGTTGAGTACATGTCAGGAAGCCAGCATGACAACTTCTGGAGTTTTAAACAG
>RJWT010002332.1:0-41477 GCA_004365215.1 Cuniculus paca | reverse complement strand
CTACCTCTCTGCCCCTCAGCACCTGCATTTGTAGCAGTGATATTTTTATAGCACCTATTTTACAACCCTGCCTAACTGTTTTTGTGTCTGGTGTTCCTACCATACTATAAGGTCCTTAAGAACGAGATCCATAAGAGGTACTCAGATTTGTTGGAATGAATGACTGGCAACATATGAACACATTTCATTCAGACTACCCATGTTTCACTTTGAATACAATGGTGATTGCATTATATTCTGAAGGCGAAAATTTTGTAGCTTTCAAGACTGGTTTTGAGTTTCAGAAATCTCCTATGAAAGATATGCATTCCGTCTGAAAAATCCAGTCCCTTGCTTATGTATTTCTAACTGGAAAGCTACAAAACTCTGGTGGTTCTTAGAGAGAAGATATCTTGTATCTACTTGGAAACATTAAGCACTGTTAAAAGTGTGTTTTCAATTTTCTTTTTTTCTCCTCTTGAGCTGCTATGGCAATCAAAAGCTCTTTTGCTTAAGCAGGTTTTGTCAGAAATACTAAATGCTGGATACTTTGAGAATTTTCTGTTGAATGAATCAATTTAAGTATCATATGCAAATAGTAAAGGCATAATTGAGAAGAAAGGGCTTAGGCCAAATTACTCACAGGGAAGGAAAGACCCATTTCCTTCCAAATGGTGAAAAGGCAACTGGAAAGATTTTTACCTGTTGCATAACTTTTTATTAGCTCTTTTTGCTGGGTCAAACAATGGTTGAGAGCTGGTTACTTAGAAAAGTAAATACTCTGATAAAGTAAACAAACTTCAGTTCTTTGACTAGAGAAATTTTAAAGCCAGAAAATGAGTAAAACAGTAAGTCTGAAATTAAAAGTTATTTTACTTTTTTATTTCAAGTTACTATAAAAGTTCAATTTTTCAACATCCTAAAAGAGAAAAGATTGTAGATGAGCCAAAAGGTTATTCCAACATGAGATAACCATAAAATGATGCTGGAAACATGTAAGAACATCTCGAAAAGGTACTGAACTCTGCCACCATGTTTGTACATCTTTCTTTCTGACTCTTATGTACTGTCTTTTTAAAAAATGTGTGGTCTTGAATGCTTATGCTTTTATGGAGATTATAGTACCATGGAGATAATGATTTGTATGACTAGGAAAGAATAATCTTCTTTCATGTGGCTCTCATTTTTAAAATCCAACTGCTCAGCTGCCCACAACAGATCTTAACCAAGACACATTGATCCAAAGGCAATTTCCCAAGAAGAGAGGAAATAAACGACCCCACTCTAGCTTCACAAAACGTAGCTATAGACCAAGGGCAAATGTCACAAACCATGCCCATCCCCTCTCAGAATTTATCCAGTTTCAGTCATTACCTATAAATAATGAGTAACTTCCACATCAAGGGAAATGAACTATTTCAGAAATGTGTTATCTATCCTGTATAAGTTGGTCTTGTAAGTTTTACAACCAAGGGGAAAGGTACATTGTTTGGTTAGAATTCAAATAAAATCTGTTCAAAGGATACTTGCTACAGCTGCATGTCATGAAGTAAATCTCAGTGGGAACAGAGAATTTTAATCTTGCAAAAGATAGTTTTCAGTAAAAGTCTTTTTCCTTTTCTCTGTGTTCCCAGTAATACAGGTCACAATTTCTCTCAGGAGACACAACAGTATGAAAGACAAAGTTGTATTAGTACTTGAGGCATGAAACATTAGACACCACCTCATTTGGGAAACATCCAAGAGTTTCTTATTTTGAAACTGTGTAAAAGGCTGGACATGTAGCATACAGTGGTGGCGTGCTTGCCTAGCACACTCAGGCTCTGGGTTAGATTCTCAGTACTACAAAAAGATCATCATCATATAAATTATATAAATGAAGTAGAGCTGGGCGTGGTGGCTCACACCTGTAATCCCAGCACTTAGGAGACTAGAGTAAGAGGATCATCAAGGCCCACCTAGACTACAGAGCAAGTCTCTGGCTCAAAAAATAAGTATAATGAGAAGCCGAGGATTTAGCTCAGCTGCTTAAGTGCCTGCCTGGCAAGCGCGAGGTCGTGAGTTCCATCCCTGGTACCAAAATAAATAAATAAGTAAAATAAATGGATGAAATAGGAGAATAAACCTAGCACTGTCACCATTTTGTTCTAGTTTAACCTAATCTTGATAGGTAAATAGCACAAAAAGGTAACAGGCTTGAAGTCATGATTATAGCACTTGTTTAAAATCATTAAACCACTGAAATTCTGGTTCATTATGCTGAGTTAATTTAAACAAGAGCACTTGTAAAACAGACCAAATACTAAATGTAGGTGAAGAAAGATGACAATGTTAAGATACACAAAAAATGCCCAAGGAGTACAGGTAATTAAGGCTTAAAAAAAAATTCACAAACCATAGACTACAGCAACCAATTAAGGCTTTAAAAAAAACTCCACAAACCATAGACTAAATGAGGCTTTCTCTGCTTCTACCACTCAAAAGATATGACTGGGGGGGAAAAGTACCTCCTACAATAGATGGAATCATTTCTACCATTACTTGTCTGGCTTCTCAAGACCTCCACTACATTGAATTATAAGCAAAACGACAGAAAGTGAAATGAGATCTTTAAATACTGCCTGTCTCCGTGTTTAATTTTACATATCACAATGCCCCTTTAAAGGAGTTTCCAATAATAAGTAATTGTAGTTTAGCTTTTGAGATGGGGCAAAGCCCTAGCCTTCCAGAGCTTTGAATTCATGTACTAGCTTGGGTGCAAGAAATGTGGTCAGATTTCTTTTTCTTCCCAACACAACAAATCAGACCCTACTCCTACCATAGTAGAGGAATTTAAAATCAATCCAGGTAGTTGGGAAACTATCAAGACTGAAGGAGGAAACAATATTATTCCTTTTTTTCATTATTTGAAAAAAGGCACTGTTACTATGTCTATGATATTTTAAATTCTACTTGTCCTACCTAAGAGTATTTTTTGCCATGAACACAGATACAGAAATGTGTCAATTTGCTTTGAGTCACACAAGTCTTTAAATTTACTCAAATTTGGAGCTTTTTCACAGTGGCCATGATGACACAGACTTCATTAAGTAAGGTGTGACACTGCACCAGAATTGCTGAGTCCTGGAATTTATAAAATTTAGTCATTCCTACGCTACCTTATGCTCTTCTTACATGTTCATTTACCATCCCAATTACTGTTCATCTAGTGTTTTTTTAAAGTTTGAAAAAAGTGTATCTCCTTTACTATCATTCTAATCACCATTATCCATTTTGGTCACAGGTATTATATGCTAGTCATTAACACTCATTAAAAACACAGAAAGCAGGAAGATAGAACTTTTGCAAAAGGGAAGGATACCAAGACACAGAGAGAGGTGAGGGGAAGAGAAGGGGGTAAAAAAAAATTAAGATGTATTATGTGCATGTACTAACTCCCTATGATGAATGTAATCATTATGTACTGCAAACATGTACTAATTTTTTGAAAAAGAGTATCTAGAAAACTAGTAAAAAGTATTCATCGAAAACCAACAAAAATGTCACATACCATCAACATTCTGGCATGCTCATTTCAGCAACATATATATTAAAAGTGTAACCAAAGTCATGCTTTGAGAAACAGTAATTTAATCCTAATTTCTTATGTCACAGTTAAGGAAATAAACTAAAAGAGAAAACATGACCTGCCCAGAGACACACAGCACCTGGTGGCAATCTAGGCTACAACTGAAATAACCAATGGTAGTCCCACTACAATAGACTCTCCAGATGGTTGAGCTACCAGGAGAATTAGAGACCTGGACTCAGGAGTTGACCAAAGAGTGAGCCTTGAGAACTCAGGAGCCCTTTGCTTGTGGATCTGGGCTTTCCACTATTTCTGAGAAGCAACATACAAAACATGGTCCTTACCAACTGGCTCTCTCAAACACTGTATGGACTGGCTAAATCTCATGTGGTTATGTCCAACTCACTGAACTTCAAAGCATATGACCAAAGATAAACATGTCTCCTGGATCAGTTTCCTAATTTTTGATCCAACAGTGTCTTAGCCCCTTACGCTCACAGACACATACAGGCTCTATAGGATTTCAGGAAAAAGATTTTCCATCTCTGGGTTTTAGTCCAGCTTTGGAAACAGGCAACGAGTTTCCATTACAGAGTCACTCATGTATTTCCCAGACATCCAGAAGGCAGGTTTTATTTTCAAGTGATAGATAACTTGTGTCTGTATACCTAGCAATGTTTCATACACTGTCCCATACTTTTGGCCACAAAATGATTATAGTTTCTGGCCTCTTGAAAATTGTGGGTCTAGATAAGCTTGGCTATGTATATCATATAGCCAACAATAAACATTCTTAAATGTTTATTTATATACCAGGTAATCTGCCATGTCCTTGAAATACACTTTCTTATTTAATTCTAACAACTATTTGCAGTGATTATCTTCATTCTATACACGATAGACCTGCAGCTTAGAGATAAGTGGCTCATCTGCGTTTCAAGTGGCAAGTAGGTCAAATTCAGACTGAATCTAAAGCTATACTCTTAATGTACTAGGTATACCCAATCCTTTTAAAAAGTCATTTAAGGGGCCAGGGATATAGCTCAGCGGCAAGGCGCCTACCTGGCAAACGCAAGATCCTGAATTCAATTCCCAGTATGGTGGGGGGAGTCATTTAAAAGGTAGCATCTATGTATCTGATGTATTAAGTTAGCTTGTTCTTCACTTTACAGAGATCTGAGTTAGTGCACTTGTTAAGTTCAACAATATAGCACAGTCTGGGAATGTCATTTTCATATTAAGCAAAGAGTTCACTTCTTATAGTCCAATAATAATCAATTTGTAATTATCTGCAAGTCAAAAAAAATCAAATAATAATGCACATTGTTAATTATTATCTAAATCAAGTATAGGCATTTACAGGATACAAAACTGGCGAACTAATGTGGTAAAATAAAAAATACATTTGGTGTTTGTCCTTGGTTCCTGCCAGTTCCTAAAACCTTGGAATTTCCTAAAACCCTTGGAATTTCCTGACTGCCATGTCTTTTGTTATGACTGAAGAACCTCTCTGGACCACACCTGAGTTTATGCTAACAGGTTGCTTTTTTCTCCTATGGGTTTTAAGGGTGGGACTGGCCAACCCAGAAAGTAGCAAGATTAGATTATATGCCCTATTTTCTGACTTCTGAGCAAGTGGAGACAGCTCAATCACCAATGGCCAATGACGACACTTTTGTAATAAAATCTCAAAACTCTGAAACAATGAACCTGGGAGAATTTCTAGGTTGGTGACCACACTGATAATGCTGGGAGGGTGATACACACCCAGAGCTGAAGTGGAGCTCTGCATCCTCCAACTCATCCTGGCCCTAAGCATCTATTCTATTTGGCTTTTCCTGAATTAAATCATGTTTGCTGGTTTCTTTGTTTTGTTTTGTGAGAGGGGGTGCCAGGGAATCAAACTCAGGGCCTTACACGTGCTATGTAAGCACTCTACCACTGAATTACATCCTAAGCTCAAATTCTATCTTTTATAGTGAAACTACAGTTCTAAAAAATCATGTATTGGCTGAATTCTATTAATCATGCCAGCAAATTTTCAAACCTGAGGAAGAAGGTCACAGAAATCCCTGAATTTGTAGTCTACCAAGCAGAAGTACAGGTAATTTGGGAATACTCAATAGCTGTAGCTGGCATCTGAAATGGGGCAAATCTTCTGGGGCTGAATTATTAACATGTGGGTTCTGTGCTAATTTCAGATGAGATTGAGCATATTCAGGGTGGAATGACCATAGACTGTGCTAATTTCGGACAGTAGCAGAGCTGAATTGCTGGACACTAACTTGCTGCTGGAGAACTATGGGAATGGTAAAATTAGTAACCTATGAAAAAGAGGCTCACATTAAAATCAACATTGCTGATGCTTAGAAGCCACTTCCTTGCTTGATCTAATCAAGAAATCTACTCCTTTCACTGATTCAGAGCACTGCTTGGTGTTTTGGAACCTAGTTTCAGGCCCTTTGGAGAGATTCACAAGTGCCTAGTAGAATAAAAATTTTTAAAGACTGATTTAACCTACTAAAGAAAACACTCATGCTGCAGAGATGCAAAGTTTAAAAATGATTACTTGTGCTACTTGTGACTTATTTCATGTTTATTATCCTTCCCATGAGTCAGTCATGAATTACCTCAAAAGTTTACATGTAACTGTTCCCCTGAATAGCAGACATTGTTAAATGACAATAGCCACCGCTTAGTATTCTCTTCATTACATAACCTCTAATGAACTCAGGTACATTATATTTACCTTACTTATCAACTTCTGATTTGTGAAAATAAGTCCTAAATTAACAAAAATTTTAAAAAAAGATCAGAATGCCATAAGCAGTTTATCATGAATGACTAGTCAATCTTGAAGACCAATCTAGTCAAACCAGGTAGTGGAACTCTCTGTTCAACTCTGTGCAGCTGAAATAAACCTTCCAATTGGGGTTGGGGGTGGGGAGAGGACTTGCAGTCAGGACTCTGGGGGGGGGGTCACCACATTGCCCAATTCTATTCCACAGGTCCCTGTGCTCCTCTTAGTAAATGGTGTTCCCCAGAGTTGGGCAATATTGTGGGCCTTCTTTCCAACCCACTGCTGCCTCAGGAAGCACCATTATTAGCTCTTTCAACAGTTTCTCTGCTGGTCTACTGTGGACAGGTCTCTTCTGCATCACTATCCCACCTCTGTCTCACATGCAGACTCCCCCTCAACTAAACCAGCCATCTTAATGCCTTTGGAAAAGCCTTTAAGTTTTCTTTTGCATAAAAGTTAGGAAGCCATAAGCCGTGAACTGTAACTGATTGTTTTGAGTAAATAACTGGATAAATAGCTAGGTATTTGAAAGAAAAATTAATTTGCATGGGAGCATTCCTAAAAATGGACACAGAGGGCCAGGCACAGTGGTATATTCCTGTAATTCCAGCTACTTGAGAGGCTGAGGCAGGAGGATTATAAATTGAAGGCCAGGTCTGGCAACTCATTAAGAATCTGCCTCAAAATAAAATGGGCTGAAGGTAGCTCAGTGGCAAAACACTTGAGGCCCCGAGTTCAAAGCATTTGCTGTACTGAAGAGAAAAACAAACAGGACATACAGCTTCCACCATAAAATATCTAACTTTTGAATTCCTTTCACTGAGGAAAAAAAAGTCACTACAACTAGGAAACATAACTCCTTAGAAGGTCAAGACTTTCAGCATGTCCCTGATTCTGCTTCCTAGGACTCATACTCTGTAAAGTCCTGGTACTGTCACTGAGGTGGTGTATACCTAATGTCCTACTCCTGTTTAAAGAGCACCTACTAGGTGATCATCTAGTAGATATAAACCAAGTGATTACTTTGAAACCAAATTTGCTTCACAGATATTAAAAAATAAGGAGTGCATATTCACTGAGGTTACTTCTGCAGAGTAGTTCTGTCAAAGGCTACATTTGAATTGTCCTCTGATCAGATTTCAGAGTGGTCACTGGGAAAAGGAAGTACCATACACTCTTCAGTATTCTGCACAGATACTCTTTTAAAGCCTCAACTCCTACTTGGAACTTTTTTTTCTCTTTTTTTGGAAATAGGGTCTTGCTATACAATTCAGGCTGGCCTCAAACTAATGGCCATTCTTCTGCCTCAGCCTCCCAGGTGCTAGGATTACAGGCATGTGCCACCGCACGTTGCCTACTTGAATGTAATGTGGTCACTTTCAGAAATATTTTGAGGTGAAAAGGCCAGCTCTTCAAGTATTCAAAAACCTCTGCTAACCTAGGGAGCTCTCATCACATTACTTATTAATAACTTTGCTTCACCTATGCCACAAGAGTCCTCTCTAAAAGATTAATCATTTGTGACCAAATGTTTGAGTAAAGAACCCAGGAATACAGAAGACCAAACACCAAGGATTTAATTAGACTCAAATCCTATTGAGTGTCTACAGGGACTTGAGAGGCACTGTAACTGAGAGGACAAGAATCAGCGCTGACAAGGCCTGTTCTTTGCTCTGCAATTTTCTCATTTTCTTTTTTCCCATTAAAACCACTGCTTTTCAACTGCCTTCCAGACTCAGAACATTTTATTTAACTGAAATCTTATGAAGAAGGGAAACAGAGTATTACAAGAGCTTTTTTCAGAATGAGGCCGTGGCGTAAAGTGGAAGGAAGAGAACAAAACTCTCACATCCTTGCCACAAGCATACTCCAGAAATGGCCCCCAAGAGGGCTCCTTAAAGTTCAGCTTTAAAAAAAAAAAATGCTACATAGCTGAAAGTTCTGCAAAGACCTGACTTTTCTCTGCTTCTTCCTAAACTGGAGTAAATGGAATTGACTACATTTAATATACTTAATGCTAGTCCTAAGTACTGTACAGCATCGAAATTACAAATCACACACCAGCTTACTTTAGGTCAGTGCTCCAAGTCTAAACCAGTGATGGCTGACCTTTCAGAGCTTTCAACGACACAGACAGCCTGCTGTGGCATGCCTCCAACAGGTTTATTACCACTGATCTAAGCCATTCATGAATAAAAACTAAATTGAAAGGTACAGTATAACCAAATTTTGATGCTTGACCGTGTGGATACAATCTGTTACTAAAATAAGGAGAGGGTAGGTCTTTCCAACACACTGTCTCCTAGACTAACAGGCAGAGAAAAGCAAGCAATGGTTACAAGATTCTGAACACTCCCCAAACTTGAAAAGTCCTGCAATTTGCATTGGTGCTATCCATGATCCTCAGTCAGTCAGTCATCAACCAGTCTGGATCTAAAAGTCTCACTGATAGAATTATTTCCACTTGCCAGGTCGAAAGGTTGCACCTTCTGGCTGGGCAGACCATGAGATGGTACTTCCCAAAGCTATGCAATCCAGGTGCCCATGCAACAATTCAAACCCAACATAGCACAACTTGAAGAACGCTCTTGAGCAAGGGCAAGTCCTCAGGAGGCTGGAGCTATTAACAAATCCACCTGCCTATGCAACCAGGTTGGTATCCAGGTGACTTATTTTGACACAAGAGCTAATCATACCTCAAGACTGATTTACTGAGCTTCCCTTTTGTGATGCATGTTATTTATAAATAAGATCTCATTTACATACATCTTAAAATAATTAGGCATTTTTCCTTTAAACACAGCACAACTTCAAATAATTAAAGAGTTTGAGCCACTTCCAACATTTTCTCCCATTATTCCCTCTTAAATCTTATCCACCTAAAAAGAAAGAGAAAAACTATCACCTAGAAAAACAAAAGAACTAGTGCATTAAATTTGGGCTGAAGAACACCAACTCAAATGACCCTGGTCTGTTGTGCAAAGAGCTTCAGAACACTGTCCTAACATTAAGCACTGGTTCTGGTTGGCTGGTATGAACATCTGTAAACAGACACAAAGAGGTAATTATAAGTTATCAAGAGCTGAGGAAACAGGAGTTACCACGTAATTGCCATTGTTTCAATCTGAGTTACCACTTCTTTACCTCAAAACAACTGGCAGCCAGTGTACAATTAACTCTCCTACTGCAAAACATATATCAAAACAGTGGCACAATCAGATTAACTTTAAGTCATCTAATGCAGTGCATAACCACTTACCCACAACCCCAACAGCAAATGGCATCTGTTGACTTTCTAAGTTATTCACCTTTCAGAAGAATTTTTCCAAAAGAACACAAAGTTCAAGAAAAAATTCACTGGTACCCTAGATTAAAAGACTGGCTCAGCTCCAAGATTTCAAATTCACTTAGATTTGCAGATTCTTTCCCCAAACACAATTAAGAGGCCATTGTAGGAGTCAAAGGCTTCTGCCTGTGTTCAAGTCCCCTCCTACCCATCCACCCCCTTTCAAAAATTAGAAAAGAGCCACCAGTCTCCAAACTGGCTGATGAAATTTCAGCCTACAGGGTATTTTCATACTTGAGTTATATATAATAAGCCATTGAAATGAAGATGAATAGTAGCTTAATAACCCACCAGATAGAGCATGTTATGCCCAGTATTGGCATACAAAAGTCAAGTTCAAAATCTTTAACCTGGCCACAAACACATGCATACACACACACATACCTACTTCACTACCAATTCTCCACTCCTTTAAAAAACTCTTCAGTAAAGAGGGTGGAGCTTATTGTTGCCTGGTCCTAACTATTCACTTTAGTCATTTGCCTGCTAAGACTTTCTCTTTGCATTCAAGTCAGAATCCAGTAATTCAGTACCAGAGTCTAAGCAGTGATGGCGTATTTTTAGAGCTTTCAATGATAATAAAAAGCCTGCTGCAGCACCCGTGCCACAGGTTCGCCACCACTGGAAGCCAATTACTATATCCTGTTTAGAACAGGACTTTCTGGGCAGAAAGCTCTATTCAAGTTGGTTCTGACAATCCATCTATAGGTGTTATTGGAGTACTAGGACTTAAAGCAGGTGGCAGCCTTCAGTTTCTGATTCATCTTACTAAACACAAAAAAGGTTTTAACCTTTCTTTCTGAGTTTACTACTAAAAGCCTAAGCAACACTTAAATCTCTTTTAACTACTGGCTCAAAAGGCTGATTCACTTAAAGAACACACTCATCACTATTGTGAGGTTCAAAAGAAGAAAAAACATATTCTCCATGTTTTAGCCAACTGTGATGTCTCAGAGTGCCGGGTCAGGGAATTATGATTAGGTCTCAAGTGGACAATCTTGGTCAAGGTAAGCCTCAAAAGCAGTACACTATTGGAGATCAGTGTCCCCAGCAGAAGGCAAAAGTAGGTTACATCCCTTGGTTACATGCCAATCCAAAGATGCCGACATAGTAGAAATGAGTCCCACAATGGTCATTATCTATTGTAATCCACTGAGTGAACCTACATCTCAGCTAAGTGTTATTAGTCATCAAGAGGACAGACAAGAGTGGAATTATTGCAACATAAACTTTGCTTCCCCACAGAAACATAACTTTAAACTGAGATCTTGATGGTCACCTTTGTGGACAAACGGGCATATTATTAACAGGCTCCAAATCTTTCAATGTTAAGTTCACAGAAATGGAAGACTCATGCTACCACACATTCAGAGCAGTTACACAATTTTAAATAGCAGCATAAGACAAATAACAAAAAATGTGTGCCCTCAATTGAATATCCCGTTTAGTTTGAAATGCTTTTAGCAGATTTATATGCCTGAAAAGGCCCAGGTGATCACTGCCTCTTCTTCCACTATCAGCTGGCTGTTCTCTTTAAATACAACAGACCAAAGTACCTGCAAAAATAGTAAGTGATAAGACACTCAGAAGGGAAACAGCTGGATGTGGTGGTACGCGCCTGTAATCCCAGGACTTGGGAGACTGAGGCAAGAGGACTGCTGCAGATTCAAGGCCAGCCTGAACTACACAGCAAGGTCCTGTCTCAACACTCACTTCAAAAAAAAGAAAAGATACAGAATTAATCAAAAAGGAGCTTTATTGTCTATTTCTTCTTTCTTGTTCTTGTCTACCTATCCTGAGTCCTACTTCGGACTCTCTCATCCTGTCCCTTTTTACTCAACTTTCACTTACTCGGCCCACTACTGTCCCCTGCTTCCCAGTCCTTGGAAGTGGCCAATCTAATCACACTAGTTTCTGCATTAGCTGTTCCCTAAAGCTGTAAGGCTGCTCCTTTTATTATGACTGTGTCCTTTTTTATTTAAAGTTCAGTGTGTTACCCCCATTTTGTTGTTTTGGTTTGGTTTTTTTTTTTTTTTTTTTTTTTTGCGGCACCAGGGATTGAACTCACAACCTTGTGCTCGCCAGGCAGGCACTTAGACCGCTGAGCTAGATCCCCAGCCCTGGTGTTTTTGAGACAGGGTCTCACTATGCCGTTCAGGCTGGCCTTGAGCTCACTTTGTAGCCCATGCTGGTCTCGAACTCACAACGATCCGCCTGTCTCAGCCTCCCGAGTGCTGGGATTACAGGCGTGAGCCACCATGCCCGGCTTGGTTTGGTTTTTTGAGACAAGATCTCACTAGATAGTCCAGACTGGCCTTAAACTCACTATGCAGTTCAGGCTGGCCTAGAACTCACAATTTTCCTGTCTCAGTCTTCCAAGCACTGCAATTACAGATGTGTACCACCATGTCCAGCTAGGTCTTTCTCCACTGTATTCCCATTAGACAATTTCTATCACATCGTTTACATTCCTTAGCACTTAATCAAAATCAGATTTGCTTATTATCTGTTTCTGTCCCCACCCACTACTCCAAGTTCCTTAAGAACAGACCTTTTGCTTATGTTAACCTTTACACACTCAGTGGCCAAAACATCAGCTAGCACTTAGTAGCCAGTCAATAAATGTTTGTTGAATGAATGAATTTTGGGTTTTTTATTCAACAGTAAACTAACGGGTTATGAATAAGAACAGTAGTCACTCTTTCACTGTATTTCTGTGTAGCGCCTAAACAGTTACTTGTACAATCAAGGCATTAAATATTCTGTTTTATCAGACCTGAAAGCCCTGATAAATAGGACAGGAGTCTTCTCAGCATCAGAAGAACATCTGTTATGATAATTCTTCTAGCAATTTGCTCATCAAGCTCAGTTACAGATGGACAGGATTTATGCACACTTTCTAATCAAAGGACCCCTAGAAAGTAGGCACTAGCTCTTAAAGTTCTTAAGACAGTTTCAGATTTAACAGAATTTCTACAAAAATAAACAACAAAACAGGAATCATTATACTTCATTCTGAAATCCATGACTGGCTAGTCCTACCTGGTGATTCTTTTTTAATACAACAGAATATCAACAAAGAATTCTTCCTAATTAATCTTTGCTTTCTTCAATTTTTTTCACATCTATTATTGCTTTGCATTCTTTTTAAATACAAAACAGACCACAGTGTCTCACTTAAGACCACCTGTACACAAAGAACCCGCTAAACAAACAAGATGAAAATCAGCCCCACTCCATTATGTCACTGAAGACCTATGTGCCAGACATACAAACGGAGAAAAAGATAAAAGAGCTATTGTCCAATTGCAGAAACAAAAAAAGTAATATGGGGTTTTCTGTTCTCTGAAGTGCATCATGAAGTGTGGGTGGAGAGAAACACAGAAATCCAGAATTAGACTAACATCAAATCGTTTTGGAAAGTTGACAATATGTAAATTCTCACACATAAAGTATTTAGAGCAAGAGACCTTGATTCTTGGGCTATGATACCATTCAGGATTCCTTGCAAGGGCTCTGGAATTCTAGTATTCGTAAAATAAAATGTTCATTATAATCGGGAGCTAAGGGGCGTTGAGAAAAACTCCCAATGTTAGACAGCTTGTAACTGAAGTATTACAAAGCTTGCAGTATCTGGGATAGGGGCTGAACACCAAATTCAAAAGAGGTAGCCAAGGTACTAAGTGACATAAAGGGCAGCGGGGGGTGGGGGGGTACGAATGCCACTCAGCCAGAGAGAACTAAAGTGGAAATGAGGGGTGTGTGGGGGGAAGGATGAGGAGGATGGAAAAAACAATACATTTATCACCCCGTCCCACTTCCTATACAGGATACAGGCAAAACCTCCAGCCCCATTACCTCAGACACAGATGGTTATCGCTTACAGCAAAGGTGCACAGAAAGGCCTTCAGGTCTGAGCCCCTTAATTCCAAGGCTGTTAACGATTAGAGAAGGATGGGGGTGGGGAGGGAAATGAGGGCGGAGGGAGCTGGAGATTCACCCACCACCACCCCCTTGGGCTCCTACCTCACAGCGCTTAGCCGGGACTTGGGACCGGAGTTTGCAGCCTCTCCAGGGCAGCTCCGGCCCCACAACCCCAGGCCCTGGGTTGAGGGGTGCTGGCAGTTTGGAAGCAGGGACAGTAGGTAAGTTTTCTGAGCCCTGCGGCTGACACGCCACAGGCTCCCCTCACAGCCTCTTCTCCAGAAAGACCCGTCCAGACAAGGCGCTGATTTCCACTCCTCCCTTCCACCCCTCTTTTCCGAAGGAACCCAACCCCCGCCCCTTCATCTCTCAATGCTCCCCCCTTTTCCTCAACTCCCCCCCTCCCAAACTCACAGCTGCTCCAGAGGTTCCTCCAGTCAAACCCTTTCTGGAAACGACGGCGGCCCGGCGGATCCAAACCACCTACCATCCCCGCTCGCGTTTCCAGGCTCCCTACCCCCGCCGCCGCCGCCTCTTCTTCCACCACTGCCGCCGCCTCTTCATCTGCGGCCCACCGGCGGCTGCCGTCTCGAAGCCCCACCCCCTCCATCGCCTCCTGCATCATCACTTCCGGTAACCCCGCCGGCCGCCTGCTCCAGGAGGGAGATGGGGGGAGGGGAGGGAACGGGTGGACGATTACGTCATGACGTACGCAAAGACGGTACGAAGCTGTCGCCAAGTAAGGGCAAAGACGTAGCCCGTGAAAGGAAGGGCTGGGCGGAGCTGAGCTGGACCATTTTTTGACTGGAATGGGGGAGAAACATAGCCAAAGGAGTAAAGGGAAAATAAGGAGAGGATGAGATTGGCTACATTGTTGGATACGACGGAGAATGGGGTAGAGTAGAAAGTTTAGAAAGGCTCTACGCTACCCCTGACCTGGAACTAATGCTCCCACAGAAGTGCGCCCAGTGGTTTGGGCTGGCCTGGTTTACTGGACCTGCGGATGCTCAGTCGGCTGGGGTTCTGCAAAACTCCTGGTGCCGCCTCCCCGCAGCCTGCCAGGGGCTGCGGCGCTTCTGTGGGTGGGGGAAGGTAGGATTGACGCAGAGAGAGTGTAAGGAATGGAGACGCTGACTTCAGGCGAGGGGATCTGGGGGCAAGGGTTGGCTCCTCCGGGACTAGGATGGGGTGGGGGCGGGGGTGATGTGTTGCTAAGAGACGCGCCTGTGTGACCCCAGCTTCACGAGGGCGGCTTGGTGTCATCGCCACTGACCTCAGGGACCTGCCTCAAGGAAGTGGCATGTGGGCCCGGAAGGGGAGGCTTGGTTTGGGGCCCATCTTGAGACATTTCTGAAACTTTGGATCCCTAGGGTAAATGGTATTTGGTAGGAGCAATTCCAGGGTGAGAGGTCGGTCTAAACTAGTTCCTATGCAAAAATGAAGACTTTCTAGGACAGTGAGAGCCAGCTGCATTAATTCCGTCAGTCAACAAACTTGAGAATAAGACGAAAGCTTTGTTCCTATTCATTCGAAGATTAATGAGTTAACAAGTAAACTAATATCAAAAAGTGAGAAATGTCTTCCAAAGACCGGGTAAAGTGATAGAAAACGTGGAGAAGGACCATCCTAAATCTGGCAAGGCTGGTCAGAGGGGGCCACCGTTTGGGGGAATCCAAGAGAAAGAGGAAGGAAAGACGGGGAATGTGCTGTGTAAGTGAAGATAAGAGCCAGTGACACTGAAGCAGAAAGGGGCAAAATGTTTTGTGATGAAGCCGGAGACGTGGTGGGACCTGATCAGTCTTTCTCCCCAAGGGTAGAGTTTGACTGTTGTGTTACCAGAGGATTTAAAGAAGGATAGTGACCTGACCTGATTGACATTTTTAAAAAAATCACTCAAGATTAAGAGGCTGTCCCTTAGACCAAGGAGAGGTGACTGCTAGTGTTGAAAGAGTCGTCGCTGTGGAAATAAAGAAAATTTGATTCAGAATGTATTTTGGAACATCAACTTGAAGGACTTGCAGTATTACATGTGAAGTGTGTGGAAGAGGGTTTTCCGAAGGAAAAATAATTTGCAAAAAAATATAGTGTGAAAATCCAAAAGAAGATAGCAAGAAGTTAATAAAGTTAGGGGAAAGGTCGTAACTGAGGCTAACAAATGTGGAGGTCTCTTTCTAGATCACATTGAAAGAAGGTTTCCAAACTTCCCCGGGCTCATAAAATTTAGAGATTGCTCAGAGAAGGAAAAACTGGCAAAGGAGACTTGACATAGATAAGACCTCAAAGATAAAGGATGAGGCAAACCTCTTTATATCCTGGAATAATGGCATTAACCCTCATAATCTGTGAGCGCCATCCTCAAAGGCCTGGCTTAAATCTCTTCGCTCTTCTTCCAGCTGTCATTGCTTTTGGACTTGTGCACAGGTAATTTGTGTCCTTTGTAGAAAACGCATATATGTTTATTTACATGTCTGTCTTTCTCATGGGTTATTGTGTCTTCCTGGCTCTTAGCACAGATCCTTGCTCATAGGTTCCAACATGGTTTTGGTTGGGCAGGAACACAGTGTTCATAAGGTATCTGCCATGGAATTTAATAGCTTCTGACAAAGGGTTTTTTTGTCTCTGTTGCTCCAGCCATTGGCACCACAATTGTGGTCATACTCATAATATAGTGCAAAGGGTATCAGAAAAAGAATCAAGCCTACATGGCAAGCCCAGGGTTCTGAGTTTGATTCCCGGTACCAGAAAGAGAAAAAAAAGAATCAGAAAGCCTGGGTTTCACTTTTGAATCTGCTGCTGACCAACAGAACAAAGTAGATTAGAAGTTGCAAAATGTAAGACAAATATTGCCTGCAAACATATTGTTCAACCCACTAAGTCATTTAAATTCTTTTAATTTATTTGCCAACATTTACAAATCGGACACAAAGTGTAGATTAGCACTTTCACTTGAAAAATCAGACAATCTCAAACCAACCTGAGGTTCCTAGAGGTTACTACAGAGCAAGAGTCAGCTAGAGCTGAAGAATTCTTTGCCTTTGTTATGTGGCTTATTTCCCAAGTATGCCAAAGGCCTCTTCTCTCTTGCTCTACCTGGCCTACCCCAGTGGGCATTTGACTTGAAATTCTTGGTCTAGAGCTTTGCTGTCCCTATGTGGCTGCAAGCCACATGTGACTATTTAAATGAAACAATTCATTTTCTGACACACCATAATTCAAATGCTCAAAGCATAGTTGTTTTGGCTGGGGATTGAGTCCAGAGTCTTTCCACGGAGCTACATCCCCACTGCTTTTTTAAATTTTTTATTTTTGAGACAGAGTGTTGCTAAGTTCACCGGGCTGGGCTTAAACTTACAATCTTCCTGCCCTAGGCTCTCAGTGTTGAGGTTACAGGAATGTACCACTGTGCTGAACAGAAAGAACTGTTCCATCACAGAAGGTTCTTTTGGTCCGCACTGGACTGGAGAAAGTTGAGGGTGCTCTGGGTGCAACTCATTCCCTGCATGTGAAAAATGGGCAATCACTGCTCTTACTCTAAAAAGGCTTGGTCTAATAAGGAGATCCTGTACCTCTACAGGTCAGAAAAGTTGCTTATTTGATAGTTGATAGGTGAAGAGTGCTTGGAAACTGTTCTGAAGACATGGTCCCCTGTGCAGTGCTGTTATCTAACAGTTGGATCTAGGATAAGATGCTAGAAAGCCCCAGCTATATTTAATGTTGTAACCAAAGCCCTTTTGCCAATTTCCTAATCCAGTTTCTTAGAAAATTATCACAAAGCAAGAATCCAAATTAGTGTTTTGGCTTTCTGACTTTTCAGAAGATTCTGGAAGATTCTGGCTAGGGAATTATGAATGGCTGGTTGATGTGTAGCACTGGTCTATTTCCATCTGTTTCCAGTCATCTCTGACACCTCCTACTTAGGGTAACTGGTTTGTACCACCTCTGACTGACCCTTCTCTTGTCTTTGTCTCTTAAAATATGCTAATAAGAAAACAGGTACTTCCAAAAAAAAAAAACAAAAAACAAAAAACAGATACTTCAACTTCTTTTGAATTGAGGGACCATAACTTGATTTCCAGTTAGAATTTCTGTCCCTGATGATACATTATATTGATTGCTTGATATACCTTGGTCACAATGGTCTGATTGGAATTCAGCTATGCAGGTATAATCTTGTGTGCTCCAGTGCTGAACTAATACACAGATGGTTCTCAACTAACTTAACCATTGGTTTGACTTACACTTTCTTGACTTAACAATGGTGTGAAAGTGATACAAGTTCATAAGAAACCATACTTTGAATTTTGAATTTTGATTTCTCCCTCTACTAGTGATACATAGTACAATAAATATTCCTTCCTAGTGGTGGTCGTGGGTGGCACACTAGCTGCAGCTCCCAGTCAGCCATCCAGGTGCACAACCAAGGCTGCGATGTTTGGTAGGTAGGTGGATTACGTGCATTTTCCACTTGAGTTGTTTTCAACTTAGCACAAGTTTATCAGGATTAATACCATCACAAGTTGAGACACATCTGTATTTAGGAGAGCATTTGCCGCCTGTGATCTTGAGATAGTTATTTTAGAAGTCTTTCAGATATTACTATTTTGATTTTGTCCCTTGTTCTGAAAATTTTTCATGTTATAGAATCTAACCTAATATTATTTCCCTTCTGCACCTTTCCTTCCCTGCCGCCTATCTCTGACGCACCATATTGTCACTTTCTGTGTAAAGAGATGCTATTTCAGAGAATAGCTGTGGAACAAATGATTAAGTATATCCCCACAAACATATCCTGAGATTTACAAAACTGTGTGGCATTGTACTTCCCTTTTTGGATTCTAGTAACCAAAACTGAATGCAGGACAGAAAACAAGTCCATAGTGGTGGTCGTGGGGAATGTTGATCGATGGAGGGGAAGGACTGGTATGTGTGGGGCACAGTTTCATTTGAAGGTTATTTGATTGCAGTGACAATGATATTGTATAGGGTACTGGTGTATGTTGAAAAGTGCTCTGAAGGATAAATGAAGAGTAAGAAATAAAGGAAGAAAAGTAGGAAGGAAAGCCTGGTTGTGCCTTTGGTGTTGGCACTTGCATTATATTTCCAGTAAGAAGTATGCGCTGTGGTCTAAAGATAAGGGGTGTCTCCAACAGGGTTATTTACTCATACTGAAGAACAATAGCCTTTTACTGTACAGGGATTATTAATAAGCAGAGGGAAACAGCTTTAGGAAAATCTGTTACTACCACAAAGCAATAAATTCACCAACAGGTCATGTACTTTTTTCATTTTTCTGCATACAAACTTAGCATTCATAAATGAGACCTCTCTCTTTCTTCATTTTTCACCTAGTCAGGTAACCTGTCCCTTTAAGTCCTAGTACCAAGTAGATGATAGTTTGTGTGTGTGTGTGTTTTGTGTTTTTCATTTTTTTTCTCCACAGCCTTCCTGTTGAACTATATCCCCAGGCCTTTTTACTTTTTATTTTGAAGCAGGCTCATACTAAGTTGCTTGGGTTAGACTCAAATTTGTGATCTTCCTGCGTCAACCTCCCAGAGTACTGGGATTTCAGGAATATATCACTATACCTGGTTCCTAGTAGTAAGTGTTCAATGGAGTAGCTCAAGCAATTCCTACAACTTTTTGAAGAAGGTTCTGTTGTTACCTTTTACATTTTAAGAAACTGAAGCTCAGAGAGATTACTAATTTGCCCCATGGGTTGAAATCAGGATTAAAACCCAACTTTGTCCACCCAGAGGTCATAAATTTATTTTTTGTATTATATGCTTATATATGTAGAAAAACTTTAATGCCCAAAACCAAGACAGGTATTCTCTACTCTGCTATTCAGGGCACAAAAGTGTGATTATTTTTAAAGTGTTGTGGGATCTTTACTAGAGAAATGTCCAAATACCATTGCATGTATCTTGGAATAAGAATGGACATTACTGATGACTATTCTGTGTGTGTGTGTAAACGCATTCTAACATATTTTTAATACTTCACTGTATACTAGATGTAGGAGTGTAATGAATGAAACTCAGTCCCAACTATCTTCCCCCTTAATACCCCGCCACACACACAAAATGAAAAAGGTAGACCAGACAAAATTATAATGGATTATGTTCTGACGGATGTGCTCGAGGTGCCAGAGCTACACATAGCAAGGGGACTGACTCAGTCTCAGTATGAAAAAGTCACCTCTCAAGAAGTGATTAAAATCAAAGAATGAGAAGCAGCAGGAAGATAAAGTTGCATGAGATGGGGCCTTCACTTGGCAAGGAGGAGATTGAAGAAGACAGGGCAGCAAGACACAGATGTGCACCAGTGCACAATAAGTCATAACGGTCATTTTGTTTGGGTCGATTTCACAATCTGCCCTCTCATACACACACCCTGCCTGCCCAAATTATAAAGTACTTGAGAGAAATTTTGGCTACATTGCAATCACTAGTTGTGAAAAGAAAAACAAATTCCACCTGGGGTCAAGTCTTTCTTAAAAAGAATGGAAAGGGATCTTTCCCTTCAACTCTGAACTTCAGAGTCTGAGTTAAGTGCTCTTTCCTTTTTCTGTTCCATCTCTTTATTTGTCCTGCAACACTTTTTCTTTAGTAGAAGGCAAAACCTCATGAGAGTCCAACATGTGGAATTTTGACATTCCTGAGACCAGAGTCATACTTCTATAAATTCCATCTGGGGAAAGGGAATTTTCATCTCTTCTCTTAAACTGCTCAGTGTTTGTGCTTCAGTGAGCTTGCCAAAGATGGGGAGGGGGTGTTGTTTCAGAGGTGGGGAAAAAAATGGTGAAGTGGATGAGGCCCCAGAACTACCAAGTCCTTCCATTGACCTGTAAAACTAGATTGGAACATACCAAGCACCTGGGTGTGCCCAATGTAGTAGTTTAGTGGAACCCTCCCAGGGCCCTTTACTGTACTTAACACCTTTACCTGCAAGTAGAAAGGTGAGTGGGTTTTTACTTGTTTTCTTTTAGATTATCACTGCCCCTTAGGATTCCCCATCACTGACTCCAAAATAGAAACAGGAAAAAACTGTGGTCAGAAAGGGAAATAATTATCCAGCTTTTGGGAGTTTTGATCCTGTCAGTAGTTTGGTGGCCTAAGGCAAGACTCATGTTTTAGCATCTGTGAGAGTAGTAGAATCATAAGCAGTTATGATATAGTCTGAGTTCAGCATGTTTTAGAAGATATAAAACAGACTATTATTCCAACTCACAAAAAACCTGTCAATGTCTCATTTTTCTATTACTCTACAAACTCATTTCCAAGGCCCAGGGTCCAAGCTGGTGCTAGACTGTATTGACCTGTGGCCTCTTCTCACAAAAGTTCTTGCTGCCTTCACATTCATCTTTGAAGTTGCTTCCTACCTCAGAACCTTTGTTCCTACTGTTCCCTCTTCCTTCTCTGCCTTCCACTTAATTTTTCCCCTTAGCAGGCTTCTTCAACTGAGTTGAAATGTCACTGATCACCTAAAATCTCTCATTTGTAACATCCCTGCTCATTTGTAACATACTTTTCCTTTGTCTGGAGCACATATCACCATCTGAAATTATTTTTCTTGTGTATCATCTGCTTCTTCCACCACAGTACAAGTTTAGGAGGGCAGGGGCCCTCAGCTGTTTGTTTATCTCTATATTTCTGGATGCCCATGTACCTGGTGTATGGTAGGCACTTAATAAGTGTTGAGTAGATGAATGAATGGCTCCTTGAAGGGAAGGTTTAAGGCCTATGGCATGTAGCAGTATAATGATCCCCTACCATAGTGTCTCTTCTGTGATGTCAGTTCCCCTTGGAGTCAGAGGGGACAGGATTGCCACAGGGAATGAAAAACAGAGCAGTCTAGCCAAGGGCACAGCCTTTAGAAGTGCTGGTGTCACCATAATTATTGAAGAAGGAAGGGGCAGGTTGGATATGAGAAATTTTATGACACTACCACAATCATACTAAGGTATAAAAATTTGCTTCCTTTGCTCTTTGTACAGGGAAGGATTAAAATTGTTTAGTCCCTTTTGTTACACAGTCTTGGCTCTTTAAAGCAAGCAACATACATTCACAAACATTTATTGAGATGGAGCAGCCTATCTAGTGATTACAAGCATGGGCTCTGACTCCAGACTGTCTGGTTTGAATCCTAGCCCTACCTATTACTAGCTGTATGACCTTGGACAAGTTACTTAATCTTTCTTTATATCAGGTTCCTCCTTCATAAATGGGAATAAGAGTAGGATCTGCCTTACAGACTTGTGATTATTATGAAGGTTAATATAGGTAAAGCACCTTGTAAAGTGTCTGGCACACATTAAGTGCAAAGCAAATGTAGCTATTATCATTACTTTTATTTTATTTTTATTTTTATTATTACTACTACTATAATGAACAAAACATAGTCCCTGCCCTCCAGAAGTTTGGAAACTCCAGGAAGAAAAAACAAACATGTAATGAAATAACTATAGAAGAGTAATAGGTGGTTGTGATAGACATAGCGGAAAGGGTGCTCTGAAAAAACCTGGTAGTATCTACAAGGTAAGGTGCACGTTAGCAGCAAGGAGGCTCTAAGGGGAAGACTCCACCAAGACAAGCATAGCATAGCAGGCAGGGTGCCTTACAGCAGTAGCTCCTAAACTTACTCAGAATTATCATTCATAGTTTTTGCTGGTATTTACTTTAAACCAGCTTACAATTTTTGGAATACATTTATTTAGAGGAAGCTCTGCATCACACAAAATCGAAATCATAGGTTGAATGGTCTATGCTAGTACACATTAAAATAATCATAATGAGTGGATATGTGCAGTGTAGATCTGAAATCACCACTCCCACCAAACTTTGGGTTACCCTCATTAGGAGGAATTTCTAACTAGGATCAGAGGCCAAAACACACTATCAGCAACACCTGTCAGCCTTCCCTACATAGTAGGCACTCAGTAATGAATCTCACCTCAGCACTTTGTTTATAGATGAGGTATGATTTAAGAAAAAGAGACTAGCTTCCAGTCATACTTTCTTCTAAACCCACCTCATATTTTCTTTCCTCATTCTGCGATTTAAGGATTGAAGAGATGAAAAGGAGCAAAGAATTTCAAGAGGCATCAATCCTAGAGGAACTGTTATAAAACCTTAATTGTGAAAGTTGTATAGGAGTAGACTTCATAGCCATTGCAATTGCAGCCATAGCGACTGCAATTCGGTTGTGATCCTCTAAATAACGATACTCCTGCCTGATGTCCAAAGGAAACTCCCAGAAGACCCCATTATTTCAGATCAACCCCTGACACTAGTGAAGGAAAAGCATTGCCTACTCTTGCATTAATCTTGAGAGAAATAAATGTGGTTTCAAGCCATGAAATCCACATGGAGGAAAACTCTGGGAGAAGACAGTTTCTCTAAATGTGTTACCTTCCAAGAGCTAAGACAAAAATATAAACCAAAAGAGGTTTAAAATTTTTTATATATGGCTGATTCTGCTTCTAAAGTCACAGGCTTTCTGTAGCTTGAGATGTTTTTATTTATTCAGCAAACTGAATATGTACCAGAGAAGGTGCTAAGAATTTAGTAGTAAATAGGATGGATGTAGTCACTGTCCCTATAAAGTTTAGCAAGCTACAGAGAAAAATCATCAAGAGCTATAGGAAGATGCCACAGGAGACCCATCCATGTTGTCCCTGGGAACTGAAGGATAAGTAGGGTTTGGTCAGTGAAGGGGAGAAAGGTGAGAACCTTCAGGAAAGAGGAAACAAAATGGGTGGTATGCACCCCTAAGGCAAAAAAGAAAAAAAAAGGCTTCTTCTAATGAAGGGGGTGAGCACTAAAGAACAAAACGAAGCTTTTTTTTCTTGCCATTTGTTTCAAAACAGAAGTGGTTGGCTAGACTTGTTAATAGTACTCAGTAGAGTAGCCGGGCCTGGTGGCGCATGCCTGTAATCCCAGCACTCGGGAGGCTGAGACAGGCGGATCGTTGTGAGTTCGAGACCAACCTGGGCTACAAAGTGAGCTCAAGGTCAGCCTGAACAGCATAGTGAGACCCTGTCTCAAAAAGACAAGGGCTAGGGATTTAGCTCAGTGGCCTAAGCACCTGCCTGGCAAGCGCAAGGTTGTGAGTTTGATCCCTAGTGCTGCAAAAAAAACAAAAAGCAAAACAAAAAAAAAGAACTCAGTAGTGAATACAGCTTTAGACCCTCCTCTCTGGAAATCTTTGGGACTTGGGATTTCTGGGTCACCTGATGTTGGAGAGAGAAACATCTATCAGGATTAGTTTTCAAAACACACACTAAAGTGTTTTGAAAATAGTCCCCTTAAGTACCAATTGTTAATGCTGCTTATTACCTTGCTCACCTAATTGCAGGGCTGATATATCAGATTATGGTATATGCTTCAGTCAGAATTTGAAGCAGTCATTTATAGATTAGTGAAAGAAAACCAATAAAAGTCAGGCTTTGGAAAAGTTTAGTTTTAATATGCCTGACTTTCTTCACTTTCTTCCACAAGTATCTCAAAATCAAGGAAGTTTCATCTGTTAATGACTGGGAAGTGAAGCAATCGTTAATAGCTGTCGTTGCCCCTCACAGGAAACTGACTCACTTATTTTCAGATGAAACCATGGAGTTTTAGGGAGAGCTAGAAACTCAGAAACCTGTTTTCCTTACCAGGAAAAATGTGATCATCACATCTGGGTTTTTATTACACATGATGTTCTGTCTTGCTTTTTATGAATTCTTTTTAAGCATTTTTTCTATGAAGCATCATGGACTTCGGAACTGGTGTTGTATATAACTTTGATCTGTTTAACCTTTGAAATGGGTGAAGTAGTGCTTTCAAACTTTTCATCACATGGTTAGACCTTGGTTTGCTAAAGAAAAGTCACCAGGGTAAAGTAGGTAGGAGGGTCAGTCATCTTCAAAAGAGAAATTTTATATAAGGTGATTCCTTGATGATACCTAGCATACCTAAACATAACCCTTCCAGCTTGTGTCGTTCTTTGGCTCCCAGATTCTAATAAGGGCAGAATTCTAAAGCACATCATCTCCTGAAACCACGCCTCCTCTTGGA
The DNA here is from genome assembly GCA_004365215.1 of Cuniculus paca. Taxonomy (NCBI): domain Eukaryota; kingdom Metazoa; phylum Chordata; class Mammalia; order Rodentia; family Cuniculidae; genus Cuniculus; species Cuniculus paca. The sequence goes on along the minus strand of RJWT010002332.1, from coordinate 16,800 downwards.
GTTGGAAATGGATCGTGGTCCCAGATGGCAGTGAGCAGCCTCCTTTCCAGTCCTGATGAGCCTTTTGAGGAAAACTCAGGACTCATAATGACATGTGCAGATGCTTGGCCTTGCTACTTACTCACCACCTCTGTCATCTTCCTAGTCTGTCCTCTTGTCAGGGGAAGTACAATATTCATTATTCTGACTAAGCAGAACCCTCCAATACTAGGAATTTTTTTTCTATTTTTCCAGAAGTTTTAGGTATATAATTGTAAATAGTAACGAAATAGAATGAGGTTTCGGTATAAGTTAAAAGAAAAAAAAAAAAGGAAACAACTAATGCACATTAACAGAACAGACAAGTATAGTCAGATATCTGCATACAGTAGACTTAATTGAGTAGTGAGAATGTCTAAACTAAAGCTCCTTGGAACAATGTGGATGAATCTCACAATTGTGAAGGGCAAAAAATGCAAGTTGCAAAAGTTTTCTATATATATTAATATGTATCACTTTTGCATGACAGTAATGTTCAGAATAGCAGTTCCTTCTAAAAGAAAGGAATTGGAATATGGTTTGGAAGGGATACAATGGGAATTTCAACTATGTCCACAATTTATTCTTTAAGGTTTGTCGAGGGAATATCCTTAGGTCAGTTCTTATTTAGCTAAGTCCTCTGGAATTAAAGCTGATATTTCAGAGTAAAAAAAATTATTCATAAGATCTTCAGTCATTAGAACAGTTTTCTTTTTAAAATTTTTATTAGTACATGTTTGCAGTACATAATACAGTAATTAAATGCATTGTGAAGAGTAGGCACATGTTTATAATACATCTCAATTATACTTATTGTACAGTTCTTATTGGATAAGAAACTAGATAAGTACTTTCAAGAAATGTTTTTTTTTTTAAAGTTATGATGAACTTAACGAGAAATTGCAACCTGAGAGCCTCTATGTGGAACGGAGCCCTACCTACTCATTTTGTTTGTCCTGCATGATGTTGACCTTTTCAAAAATAATGATTTAGTGTCTTTTTTGAGATTTATGGTATCAGAAAACCTGGCATCGTTAGGTCCTGGGTTTTAGTTGGCAGGAGCTAGCCAGAGCTGAGAAGCAACTGTTGCCTGTCGGGGGGCATGTCCTGTCCATTTGGCTACTGTCTCCAGCCCAGTTTTCTCATTTATGTAGTTTGCCCTGCAGGCCTTGCATTCTCAACCTGTACACTAAATTCTAGTTCTCACTTAACTAGAAAATTCAGTTATACCTTCAAAATATTCAAAATATACCTTCTCCTAGGTACCCACGTAGTAATACAGTTTTACCAAATACCACTAAAAAGCATCATTTCTAAGATTTTCTGGCTTTAAAGAATAGTTACTGTGATTTCTGGTTTTGCATTGTTTGTAAAAACAGACTTCCTGACAAAAACATGGTAGTCCAACGCTCATCTGTGGGATGATGTCTGAAGCCAGTTACAAGATCACTGGAGTTTCTTTTATGCCATTCTGGCAGTGTTGTCCAACAGATCTGTTCATAAAGAGCAATTATTGCTAAACTAAATATCTTGATTTTTGGGCCAGGGATTTAGCTCAGCAGTTCAAGTGCTTGCTTGGTAAGCGCAAGGTTGTGAGTTCAATCCCTGCTACCAAAAAAAAAAAAAAAGTCTTGATTTTTAAAAAAAATGTACATCTGCCTAGCTGCCTGCTGTCAAATCACATTCTTACACAAATATTCTTTCTATTTTGGTAGGTCTGAAGATGATAACAGCAACACGACAAGAAGTTCTTAGCCTCTACCGTAGCATTTTCAGGCTTGTGAGGAAATGGCATGCAGCATCAGGGAAGATGGAAGACACCATCAAAGAAAAACAGTATATACTAAACGAAGCCAGAACACTGTTTCGGAAAAACAAAAATGTAAGTAGGCCCCTATTGGAGATTGCAAAGAGGAGAGTAGTTTCTTATGGTGTGGGTTCATTTCTTTTTTGTTCTAAGTGGAGAGGAGTGAGCAGATGTCATAGTGGCCCAGGCTGGGACAGAAAGCAGCCAGTGCACAGCTAAACTAGCTCCCCCAGGCCCTGGAAAGGCCAGCCCAGCCCATGTTTATCTCTTCACTTGTTCTAGGTGTCTTAATTACTTTTCTCTCACTGAGAAAAAATACTTGGCATCCAAAGTTAAAGAGGGAAAGGTTTAGCCTACAGTTTATAGAGGTTTCATTCCATAATTGGCTGGCTCCAACACAGAGTGGCACATGGCAGAGGAGAATAGTTCATGGTGGGCAGAAGATAGCAAAGCAAGCAAATGGGCAAGACAAGCCTCATTCTGTCTATTATATTGTACATCCAGGCTACTGGGATTAGGCTGGTACCAGTCAATCAGTGGACTGATTCCCACCCTTAATCCTAGCATTGTGCCATGAATCAGTCACACATTCGAGATTCAGTCACATCTGAAGCAGTCCCACTTATGACTTAATGTGGCTTTAGGGTGACATGTAGACATAAGCCACAACACCAGGTCTCAGTCCAGCTGTAAGTAGCTCAACATCTTCCGAAGACCCTACGAGACAGGCCAATGAGAGTTTTCAGAGAAAGAGTCCTTCGTTACACACAGCTCGCTGCCAGCCACTCCCATAGGAGGTATGCAGTGCAGTGTTTGTTTTAATTCATAAACTCATCAAAGCCTCCAAATATAAACCCATTCAGAGGGAAAAGAATGGGATTAAGACACAAGGTTCCCTTCATAATTTAGCTTTCAACTCCATCCTTTGGCTAACAGAGTCTAGTTACCCTTTGGGACTATAAAAAATAATGCCTCCATTAGCTAGTTTAATGGAACTACATATCTAGACACCGGGAGCCAGATTTGACCGATCCCAACAAACTATAAAGCATTAGCTGTTAGCTTCTTGGGAAGATGGCCAGGCACAAAGCCGTGAAGGAGGCTTTCTTGCCTGATTTCTTTTCAGCCTCCTTCTCATTGACTCAGTGGTGTCCCTGTTTTCCTCATAAAACTTCCAAACAGGATTCCGTCACTATTTTTCCCTCTCTGACCTTTGCCTCTATCTCTTTTCACTCTGTCTTCTACATACTCCCTCCCACCAGCTGTGGGGATCCTCTAAAGATCATCTTTCTTTCCTGAGGCCTATGCAACATGCAGCCACCTTAACCTCTTACATCTGAACATCCAGCACTGACCTATAACCACCCATCCAGAGGACCTCACCACAGCCTAATAGTCCTACCCGGAACTTATCTATTAGAGTACCTCCCCTCCCAGCCTGCCCATATCTGTCACAGCTGCTGCCATCACTCTGCAATTCTTTGTCCTCACTGAACAGGTATTCAAGTGTCCACCATGTGCCAAACACTGGACTAGACATCAGGATACATATTGAGCAGAACCAAAACAGGATCCCTCAAAGATATTTCAGAGTTAGAAATATAAAATATAAAATTACAATTGAGATGAGTGCTACCAAAGAAATCTTCCTAAAGTACCTTCCCCTTCTTGGAATCCATGAAGGCCCCATGCTTACTCTTCTAACATTTCTCCAGCCTTTCCAAATTCTTTCTCTTCTTGTAGACCAATGCTAGCCAAACCAAAGTCTATATACTCCATGAGGTCCTTACATACACATTCCTCTGAAGAATAGCAATAAGATATTATAGCTGTTATTTCCATTTCATTCTTTTTTTTTTTTTTGATACCAGGGATTGAACTCTTAACCTCGTGCTTGCCAGGCAGGTGCTTAGGCCACTGAGCCAAATCCTCAGCCCTTGTCTTTTTGAGGCAGGGTCTCACTTTGCTGTTCAGGCTACCCTTGAGCTCACTTTGTAGCCCAGGCTGGTCTCAAACTCACAGCAATCCTCCTGCCTCAGCCTCCCGAGTGCTGGGATTACAGGCATGAGCGACCACACCCGTCTTCTATTTCATTCTTTTAAGATGCCTATTTTGTATATATACTTACAATGAATTTATTAGTACATATATAGAGATGGTCCTTATGATGATTAGAATTATAATTTAATGGCTTTTCAGTGGATCAAAGCTGTAAGCATTCAGTAGAAACTGTACTTTGAATTTTGAGATACTCAGCACTTTATTAAAGATGGATTTCATGTTAGATGATTTTGCCCAACTATAGACTAATAAGGTAGACTCAGCTAAGCTATGACTTCCAGTAGGTTAGGTATATAGTATTAAATGTGTTTTGAAGTGGGCTTATCAGACTATAACCCCATCATAAACATCTGTAATTTATAAATGAATACATTGATAAATCAATTTAAGTACACATGTTGGAGTTATAGCTCAGAAAGTTTTTATTGAAAGAATAGGTCATAAAAATATTTGGAGATCCCTAAGTAGTTGGCCATGTGCTTTTTTATTGTTTCATTTATGTTGCATTAATTTCTTTCAACCAGATTATCAGCTCTTAGAGCACATAGACAATATTTTACACTTTCCTAGTATATCCTATGAAACCTGCCTTATTTTGCTGAATTAATGAACATTTACAAACACTTTTATTCAATTTACCTGCCCCAGGAAGTCTTCCTTAATTCCTCTGCTCTTCCCAATCCCATGGTGGCTCCTTCCTCTGAATAACATAGCAGGCATTGCTCATGTTAATTGAATACCACTGTTCCTTTTCTGTAGCTTCATATATCAGAGTTGTTCTGCACAAGTAGTGGCTTTGATAGAGACCATGGTCCCATGATGTCTAGCCTGGTGCTAGGGATGTCATAGTGTGCCCATTAAACCTTTGGAGACTTACTCACCTGAGCACTGTTCAAGACCCTAGAATTTTAGTTACTGCAGGAATCCTTCCTTTGCCTGTGTTAGGATTGGCAAATGGGAGTACCAAAGGATGGTACACATGCCACTGATGGTACATGAAATTAATGGGTATGCAGAGGTGGTACACTGGTTTCTAATTTTAAGGTGTATGTTTGTGTTGGCAGGTATTTGACGGCAAAGAAGTTAAGGGACCAAAATTTTACAGATAGTATTGCTTAGGAGAATTCATTTAGAGAAAAATATTAATATTAGTGTTTGTGGTAAGCAGCTATGGCAAAACCACGCAGGCAGCCTGTATGCCTAAATTTGGAGTATTCTAGCTAAGCGCATTCGTACGGACAGCTGCAGCCCCAGAAATCCCAACCCCTTTAACCATATCTTCGTCAGAGGCTTTTCATTTTCCCCAATCCCTCACGCAGGCATATAAGATGTGATCAGAAAATATAGTGAATGTTAAATTTTATTTTTTTAATTATTACAGTAAAAGACACATTGTTGTTAATCACTGTCAAACTATTCCTCCTTGCTTTGAAAGTGTCCCATTGTTCTTGCCACTTTCTGAAGCAATTCTGAAAGTCTTCCTTCATGAGTGTCTTTAGTTGCACTGTTGTGGCTGCCTCGATGTCCTGAATTAATTCAAAATGTTTACCATTTATGGTCATTTTGACTTTGGGAAAGAGCTAGAAGTTACATGGTGCCAGATCTGGTGAATAAGGTGAATGAAGATACATTGTAGTGTTTTATGAGCCTGCCTTTCTGTTGGATGGCACTCAACAGCATTCACTGTACTTCTGACCTATCTGTGTAAAGGCCCTCAGGAAAGAGGACCTCCAGAACTGCTTCAGAAAGTGGTAAGAAATATGGAATAAACATGTTCATGGGGAGGAGGGAATATTTCAAAGGGGACTGATGATAATGTGTCTTTTACTGTAATAAATTTTTTGAAAATTTAGACATACACTGTATATTTGTATATCTTGTGAGCAATTTGTAAGTTCAGTTCTACTGAGAGTTTAATAAATCTAAAGGTATCTCATTAATTACTCTGAATTCCATTGGGCAAATGGGAACATGGAAATCTATTCCCAATGTGGATCACAGAGCAGTAGTTTCTGAGAAACACAGAGGTCAGGAAGTTGAGCCTCTGCCCCAGGGGACTCAGCTATGCTTCTCTTCTTTGTTGTTCCTGGAACTCTTCCTCCCTACTCCGAGAGGCACTGTACTACAGGAACTCCCTTGGAATTTCCAGGACACATAGGCCCATATTTCACTGTGGGTGTCATCATCTCTGGCTGATGCAATCCTACCTCTGGTTTTTTTTGGGTTTTTTTTTTTTTTCCAGTCCTGGGGTTGAACCCATGGCCTCATGCATCCTAAACAGGTATTCTACCAGAGTCAGCTACTCAGCCCCCCACCCCAGCTCTACTTTGAGGCCCACTTGCAAACAGCAGTCCATGTGTTGATTCATTTTTCATCCTCAGAATGAAACAGTTTTTCCCCTTCTCCTACTTGGCTGTTTTTAAGATGAATTTTTCATTCTTTTACATGAAAGTAGACTACCACAATTTGACTACTTTGAGATTTTTAAGAGCTCTTTTGTTTCCTTCACTAATGAGCAATGCAACTTATCATTTAAAATAACAAGTAGATTATTCTCTAGTATATTACTCAGAGGTTTTGTGAATAACACTGGCCAAAACAGTTGGGTTAACTTTAAAGTTAACTGAAATGGGGAGGGTACAAAGAAGCACTGTCATTCAGTGTTGATGGGAATATAAATGTATGCATTGTTGGTGGAAATATAAATTGGTGCAAACGGTGGTGGTGAACTTATGGTACATATGTTATTTGTTTTTCTTTTAAGATAAAAGATGTTAATGTGTGAGTTGTTTCTTCTAAACTAAAACCTCAGTATTCAGGTGTAATTGTAGCATTATCACTTTGTGATAAATAAGCAGGCTTTGGGTTGCAGTTTGGGCTCTGTCTCTGAAAGGCTTGCCATCACCGCTCTAGACGGTAACTTGGGAATACTATGAGAATCAAAAACTGCATGTAACAAATATTCTTTGCCCTAGCAGTTCTCCATGAGTTCATCTTTTAGATGTATTTGCATGTGAGCCAAAAAAATTCCAGCGACATCTTTAACAGAGTTGTTTATAATATAATGGCAAATATTGGAAATAACCCAAGGGCCTATCAGTAGGAGACTGGTTAAATTATAATAAAGACTTATGTTGGAATTTTATATAGCTTTTAAAAAGAATGAGATGGCTCTGTATATGTGAATATACAAATATCTTCAAGTTATATTAGTGAAAAAGGATCAGAACTAAGTGAGCTATCATTTGTGTAAGAAAAAAGCTAAGTCTCTGTGTACATATGGGTTTATATATGCATAGAGAATCCTTGGAAGGATACATAAGAAACTGCTGATAAACTGTCTCCAAGAAAGGGAATTGGGGGACAAGGGTAAAAGGAAGACTTAGCATTATATCCTTGTGTATTATTTTTACCATGGGCATGTGTGACCTATTTTAACTATTTTAAAAGTTTAATCCACAGTAAATTTTAATTTTAAATTTAGATCAATATTCCAGCACTCGGGAGGCTGAGACAGGCGAATCGTTGTGAGTTCAAGACCAGCCTAGGCTACAAAGTGAGCTCAAGGCCAGCCTGAACGGCATAGTGAGACCCTGTCTCAAAAACACCAGGGCTGGGGATCTAGCTCAGCGGTCTAAGCGCCTGCCCGGCAAGTGCAAGGTCGTGAATTCAATCCCCAGTGCCGCAAAAAAAAAAAAAAAAAAAAAAAAAAATTTAGATCAATATTTAATTTACTATCTAGTGAACAGAAAAAGTTTATGAAAGTATATACCTATACTTTATCTGTCATTAGAAATATACGAAAACCTCACTTATTTTCCCCTTTTAATAGCTCACAGACACAGACCTAATTAAACAGTGTATGGCTGAATGTACAGCCAGGATTGAAATTGGACTGCATTACCAGATTCCTTACCCAAGGCCGGTAAGTGTTAAGAGGTGGTGGGTACTTAATGCTTGCCAGCCCAGTTATCTCCAAGAATGTGTACCAAGAGGGCTAGTGCTTGCCGATAAGCTGAGAGCTACGATAGGAGGCATGTTGGAAATTATATTATCCTTATGTGCTACCAACCCATCATGACAAACTAAGATATAAATGAATGCCTGAATTCTCTTCTTTGTACCACTTTCTCACACATCAAAGAAAAACCAACTCACGTATATATAGTTTTCTCTTTTGACCATCACCTTTTTAATAGAAATGCTTTTTGCCCCTTATTATAAAAGGCAGGTGTGTTGCTACTAAAAGAATGAAGTTCAAACATTAAAGGAATGAAACCAGGCATGATAGTGCATGCCTGTAATCCCAGCACTTAGGGGGCTGAGACAATAGATTGCCTCGAGTTTGAGGTCAGCCTGGGCCACATAGTAAGGTCAAGATTAGCCTGAACTACATAGTGAGATCCTATCTCAACAACAACAAAAAACAAACATTAAAGGAATGCATGAAACAGAAAGTGAAACTTGTCAAAAATTTTCACCCCATGGAAGTGACCACTATTTATGTTATATTAAAACAGACGTAATGTCAATATTCAACTCTTTGACCTAGAAAAGCAGCAATTTGACACTGTCTTGACTCAACCTAATCATTTGGTAATATATTCTCTCTCTCTATATATATATATGTGTGTGTGTATTTATATATTCTTTACATATGTGGAATTCTAGGCCTACTGTTTTACTGCCTACATATTTTACTTCATCGCTTCAGAACAACTTTGCATACAATTCTACCTCAATCTTTTTAAATGTTTGCATGCTAGTGTAAGAATGTGCTATTAGAGTGTTTCAGAAAAACAGAATCAGTGAAAATATATTTCTAGGTATAGGTATAAAAAAATTATGTGCTTATTATGATTCTAGGTATAGGTATAAAAAAATTATGTACTTATTATGAGGAATTTGTTCATGTAGTTATGGAGGCTGAGAAGTCCCATGATCTGTCATCTGTAAACTGGAGACCCAGGAAAAATTCAGTGATATAAATCAGTCTAAGCTCAAAGGCCTAAGTACCAAGGGGGCTGAAATCCCAGCACAAAGACAGAAGAAGGCGAGCTGTTGCAGCTCCAAGAGACCAGCAGGCAGTAAAACAGTAAAAAAAATTTCTCCTTTCAGCATACAGGATACCCATCCACAATGGGGAGAGCAGTCTGCCGAGTCTACTGGCTGAAGCGCTAATCTCCTCTAGAAACATCATCACCAGTATACCTAGAAATAAGGTTCAATCTGAACAGGTCAGACTGATACACAAAATTAACTGTCATAGCCATAATTTAATCAGCTCTCTATTTGTAGGCATCAAAGTTGTTCTCAGTTTTCTACTGTGCACTGAGTATCTTGGTATTACTATTTTTTTTCCTCTCCCATGTTTGGATTCCTGTCTTCCTGTGTGATCTGTGACCATAAATTTCTTCCATTCAGACAATATACAAAGAAGAGCACAAGCTTTGGAGGCAGATCCAGGTTTAGGTCCTGGTTCCAACATTTAATGTATCCATTTTTCTCTTATAGATACTGGAGTAATAATTTTTATGAGTTTATTGTAAGGATCAATGAATGTAAAGATTGTAAAGATTAATGAGTCAGTAGTAGATTAAGCACTTAGCAGCAGCATATTATTTAGTAAATCCTCCAAGAATATAAGTGAAAGCAATTTTTAATATCATCATCTTTGTGATTCAGATTCATCTACCTCCAATGGGCCTTACCCCACTACGAGGCCGGGGACTTCGAACTCAGGAGAAACTGAGGAAACTTTCCAAACCAGTGTATCTCAAGTCTCATGATGAAGTTTCCTAACCCAGAAGAAAGAAGAAATGATGAGCCAACTAGATCTTGAATGTAAATCAGATAAGACCTTTCTCTCCTTGATTAAGGGAAGAAATTCAAATTTCTTCTTCAGATCTCCAGAATTGTTCCTCACTATGATGCTGCATACCTAGCCACCCCCAGGGTTTGTTAGGGTCTTGTTGCTGGGCAGATGACATTAACGCTAGCGGTCAGGGACCGTACATGCTCATTGAAATCACCTTTGGAAATAGACTGAGGCCTGTGGGAGGAAGGCTAATGATTATAGAACTGTTCGTGAGAACCCCATTCACCACCCACCAGCTTACGCGAAGAAACCTGTCAGTTCCGGAAGTGTTTATGGCTACTGGAAAACATATACCATGCCCAGAATAGTTTTGAGGGTTTTTCTTTTCCCTCCAAGTTACATATTTTCTTAAAACTGAGTGTTGTTGTATGTGCTTTTATTTTTTTGGATGGTCTTTTGATTTGATTTTTCCAATTTCCAGATAAACTTCTTAAAAACGCATCTTTGGATTGATCATGGTTTTTCGTGGAAATTTTTTTTTTTTTTTTTTTGGTACCGGAGATTGAACTCACAACCTCGTGCTTGCCAAGGAGGCACTTAGGCTGCTGAGCTAAATCCCCAACCTTTTCATGGAAATTTTATAAAACATCCATTTCTCCTCTCAGTACACAAAAGTGCATGCGTTAATAAATGTATATGTTTATCTTACCTTAAAGCCTGTGATTACCTAAGATAACTTGGGATCTGAAAAAACTTCCTTGAAACTCATACTGCATTCATTGTATTTTACTTTAACATAATTGAAAAGTACAAGGTCTGAGGTAATTTTCAAATTATTGTTAAACAGAAGTGGGGCAAGTAGAGGTGAGAATCCTTGGCAAGTTATCTGTACATCAGTGTTATTACATCTTAACTTCACATAGAGTGGGTATTGCCAGTAAAGACAAATCTACCAATTTTGGTCTCTGTGTTCTTTTCCAAATGGGCTTTTGACCCCTAGAAGCAGAAGGGAAGCTGCCTCTGCGAGCAGGAGCATACTTTATTATGCCCAAGGTAAGTATTGTAGAGTTTGGGGATGACTTGGAGATCAAAATGGTATTGTATCAGTAAAGTAATAGAATATACATATTTAATACAAATGCAGCTATAGTCTTTGGTGAAGACAGACAGAAAAAAGTAAATATGCTAGCAGGGGTGTTGGCCACTCAGTGTGCATTTATTCCAGCTTAACTTGAATAGGGAAATTGGAACCTGCCATTCCTTTGGTCATTATCCTTCCAGTGATCTCACTGCAGAAGCATCTCCATGCCCAGAGGTGATTCTGATGTTTAAAGTATGTTCATGCAATATAAGTAGTCAGCCAATGAGGCAGTGATCTATTCCTGCAATGGAGGAAAAACTGGCTGGGCTGAACCAAGAGAGATATAACTTGCCCATTCCATGACAGTCCCTTCATAAGTGACTCAAGGTGATTTTGGTGTGCAATTTTTGCTCTACTGAATGTAGAAAGTGTACACAGCCTTCTCCATTGTTGAAGTCCATTTAATTGCCAGGGAACTTTTGAGTATCCTCTGTGTGTCAGGAATCTTACCTAAATGTGAATTTTATGTGTCTAGCCTCCTTTGTGAAGGTGCATATACTGTTACACAATAACAACATTTTCAGTTTACTGTCAAACCTTCTTTGTAACCTGCTTTGGTTTTCATAGTATTTCCCCTCTATTTTCTCTCATGGACAATAAAACCCCCAAGTTCAGTCATTTAAGGTAGAAGCTGCCTTCTCTAAATCCCCTCCTTCAGTGTAATTGAAGTCTTCCATCACTGAGAAGGACTGGACAATAACTGTTTATTCAACAGCTACATTTTTTACAGCAAGGACTGGCTTGGTGACCATGTTTGTCTGATGTCATCTGCTGAGCTATCTAGGGCTTGGTGATTCTCTCTGAGCTGATCTCTGGCCATCTCTGCCCCAGAACTCCAGCTTCTAACTCACCACAATCTTTAAAGAACATATTGCTTTTTCCCAATAGGAGACATTTTTTTTTTAACCACATTGGCCTCAATTCAGTTTGACCTCCAATTTAGGACAATCTTAGTTTCCAAAGTGGAGGAAATTTTTTAAATTACAAAAATGTAATTCATCATACAGAAACATTCTGTCCCTTGACCCCTGAGAAATGACACAGTTGTTGCCTCCCTTAAGTTTTTCACTGCTGAAGCTGGAGTTAGATAAAACTGTAATTAAAAATTCAATTGTTCTCTTAGCAACCCTCTCACTTCCAGCTCTTTTACAGCTTGAAATGTGACTTACCTACCAGTCCCAGATGAGGGACTGTGGAATCCTGACCATCTTTTCATCCTACATGACTTACCATCTTCCTTGAAATAAAGCAGCAGTTCCAACTATCTGTTCATTCTTTTTCCCATTGCTCTGGATAAAGTTGCCCCTACTCCCCTGTTCTCTTCTTTTTTTGTTTATTTGAGACAGGGTCTCGCTATGTAGTTCAGGCCAGCCTTGAACTCACTATGTAGCTCAGGCTGGCTCTGAACTCATGGACATCCTCCTGCCTCAGCCTTCCAAGTGCTAGGATTACAGGTATGCACCACCATGGCTGGCTCAGTTCTTTCTTTCTTGAAAAATACCTATTAAACTGGTTTAAGTTATACATTCGTTCCTCCTCACTGTCTTTACTGCCGTGTTGCAAGGTTCAGATCATTTCCCTTGCATTTTAGTGTCACTTCAATGATTTGCTGATCTCAGAATTGAGTCGTCAATCAAACTTTGGTTCATGCCATAAAAAAGTGATGCTGAAATTTCCAGGAATATGTTTACTTGGTTCTCAGAAGCCCCTTACATTCAGGATAAACAAAAGATGCCAAGTCAGGACATTTATTCTGGTGAAGAGGTGGAGAAGCAAGGCTAGACACATTAAAGACAGCTTTATGTCTGGTCACTGTGTAGTGATTGATGGAATACCCTTAGAGAAGCCACTTAGAGCCAAAGAGCTACATGAGTAAGTGAAGATTATTTATTTGTTTGTTTGTTTGAGACAGGGTCTCACTATGTATTGCAGGCTGGCCTTGAACTCATGGTGATCCTCCTGACTCAGCCTCCCAAGTGCTAGGATTACAGGAATGTGCTGCCACACCCAGAAGTAACTAAAGATTATATCAAGAATTTGATTTTTATCTCCCTCAGGAGTCTTCCAGGTGGCCCTGGGGAAAAAATGACTAATTACAATTTCTTGAACATAATCATGAAGTTGGAGGTACCCCTCTCCTCCAAAAGCCTACATCAAAATTAAAGCATGGAAAAGTAAAAACTGCAGGGAGCAAGAGCCAGACACATCTGGGTTCCAACTTTAGCTCTACAAGTGTGAAAAAATACTCAGTGATCTTAGGCAAGTTACTTAATTTCTCTGAACCTCCAGAGAGAGAGACAGTCTCTCCCAATACACAGGATCAAACATGTTTAAAGGCCTAGGCTCAAACCTTGGCACACAGTGGGCCTGCAATGAATTTAGTTCTTTCATCTTGCCTTTTTGAAGCTTTAGGCATTGTTGTGGGCTAGTAAAAAAGCAATTGGGTCCCAGTTCTACCACTAACTAGCTGGAACTCTGCATCTGGAAAATGGAGATAATACCACCCACCTAAGACTGTTGTAAGCTATATATCTTAAATATCTCAAGAACCTTAAAAGTATCTCTAGACCCTCTCAACCCTTGAGGAGCCTTGATGACTGCTGACGTGGGCAAAAAAGTGATTGAAATTGTGACAGTTGCAGCAAAATAATAAAAAGTAAAACAAAACCCACAAAGGCGGGGTGTGGTGGTGCACACCTATAATCCCACATTCTGAGAGGCTGAAGCAGAAAGATTGCAAATTAGTGCCCAGCCTGTGAAATTTAGCAAGACTTTCAAAAAGAGGAGAATCAGGGGCTGATGATGTAGCTCAGTGTGAAGTCCCCGGGTTCAGTCTCCAGGTTCAGTCCCAATACAAGAAAGTGTGAATCCTACTGACTGTGTTCAAATTTTACTTTAGTAGCTGTCTGATTTACTTACCTGTATCACATTTCTGCATCCATAAAATGAGAATAATAACAACCTACTTTATACTTTATAGGGCTGCTGTGAAATACTCTGCTCATAGCAGTTTCTCTGATATTAACATTGTCATCATCGTTTTATATGACCCAAGAAAGGAAGGCCAGGTTGTAGTGGAGAATGAAATGCTGTTTACTTTCTGTTTCAAGGCAAATGCCATCAGTTGTCCAGTTGGCACAGGGAGGCCACCCCTCGGTTTATCCAGTGCTTCTGGGGCCTGTCTGTTGGAAGCTCGATGGAGAGAACGTAGTTGGTAGAGTGGCCTGTGGTGGAGAGGACACCCCTACGGGCACTTGTTTTGTAGACTGGACACATGTAAATGTTCTGATGCAGAAACAATGCACTCTCCCCAGGTTTCAGCCAAATGATGGGCAATGAGTCATAGAGAATTTTGGGGAGAGATTCGCCAATCTGTTTCATTTTCCTGTCCCAACGGGCACCTTCTAGGAAGAGTCCTTTTATGTAGGCCCCATCTTCTGGGTTACTCTCCATGGCTGTTTCTTGTGTGGTTACCTGGAAGAGTAGAAAACTGTGAGTTCCATAACCTGCCTCTACTGGGGTGCATCTCAGAGGACAGTGGGGCTTCTGTGACAACATTTCTGCTTGCTGCACATGAACTAGGTCTGATTCCCAGCCGGCTTCTGTCCTGATACATGGGAGCACAGAGAATGCATTAAAGTTGGAGTTAGGAGGCCACGTTAACTATAGTCTAGTGACTCTGCACATCTCTTGCATTTTTGGACCTGAATCTATGAAATGAGATGTTAGACTCTAATTCAGAGGCAGGCTGGCAAAACAGTTTTGTAAGTAGGAAGAACAAATCCTTGATTTGACAGTTTTTGTCAGTTTTGTAGTGTAAAACTTCTATTATAGTTGATTTCAGGCTGCCAACCAAGAACTAGCTCACAAAACCTCTGGAAAAGTAAAAACTGGCTCCAGCGAGCTGGTGTAAGTGTGCTGTAGCATACCACTTGTTAGATAGAGAAGTAGTAGACTCACATTCCTTTCAAGTGGGTGCAGAAGGTGGTCTGTGATAATAGTGAATGTGTATGTGTGTAGGGGGGGCGCTCCATTTAACATCAGTCTAATTCTATTTTGTTATTGTTGCTGTTGTTACTGAATGGAATGTTTTTCCTACTACTAAGGTCTACCTAAGGGCATTAACATTCTTCCCAGGGAAGAGTCCACCGTGTTGAATAGTCACCACTGGGGGATGCTTTCCCTTTTCTTGGTATGATGGTGGCAGAATTCTCCTTTGGAAAGATTCCTTTTTATGTACACAGAGACAAAATCTTGGAGTCCTCTGATACATAGAGAATAGTTTTTGGAGCTACTCATGTTAAATACCTAATATGTAGCATATTAGAAGCATTTGGACCCTAACAAATGCAAATCTTTGGATTTACAAGGATATAGGCAATACTGCTTCTGGTTGGTCCCTTGAGCTGTTCTAACCCAAAGCACCCTACCTCAAACTCAAATCCGATATGGTCAATGGGAATGGTATATTTCCGGGCATAATTCTGAGAGACACCAGTCAGAAAAGACTGTGTGAAGTAGAATCCAGAGATCCAAAAGACCACAGGGGGCCCCTTGTCAATCCATTCCTGCAGAGCCATAGAAATCAAAATTCAAAATGAACAACACATCAAAGATAGTTCAAAGGCAAATAATGTAAATGAGTCCCACAGATAAATATTCTACTTCTCATTTTTTTGGTTTAACATATTTTCCCACTTTCAAAGTGAAAGTGTAAAGAAATATATTTCCACTTTAAGAAAAGCACAGGTGCAAGGTGATGTTGGGAACACAGTGGAGTGTGATGGCGACTGTAGCAGAGGAGAATATATCTCAGGTCTAAACTGAGCAAACAGCCACTCATCTCCAGAAATAGTTGCAATTTCCAAATGCAGGCACATTGTTTCAAGTCTTCTAGTTTTGCTTTCTTTTGTTTGGTTTTTCAGGAAAACATCTGCTGTTTTGTTTTGGGTGCTGGGGATTACACTCAGTCTCACACATGGCAGGCAAAGGTCTACCACAGAGTTATATCCCCAGCTCCTACATCCAGATTTTTATGTGTAAAAGTCCAATGTTTATAAGTCAGATCAAAAATTTTAAAATTACCAGGCAGCCAAACAAAGCATATCCATTGCCAAATCTATCCCATGAGCCACCAACCAGTTTGTGACACTTACTCCAATTCCCACTTTTCTCTCCATAGGCCGTTATCTTTCCAAGGTCTTTCAAACATCTCTCTCCTATCCCCAACTCTGGACAAACCATGTCAAGGTGCTCAGTCAGGATTCTGCAATGGCTGCCAGCCCTCCCACCCTTTCCGGTTACCCTGACTCCCAGCTACCTGGAAGAAAGCCAGGCGGGCCAGCAAATCAGCCACGTAGCCCCCCAGTGGCTTCAGTGATGGGTAGGACTTGGCTGCCCACATGCCTGGCACTTTACCCACAAGCATGCTATTGAAGACTTCCTCCAGCTCCGAGGACATCAGGACCTGCCCTTTGATAGCTCGGCCAAGATTGATGAGGCTACTTCGAACCACTTTGGTCAACCTGCAAGATAAAAGGAGCTGGCTAAACCTGGCTCTCCAGGGACCCCATTCTGTCCAAATGCACTAACTCCAGGTCTCCTTTTATCTTGATTCCTTTTAAGAGGTCAATAAATACATAATCATTAATTGAGAGGTAATTAAATTATCAATTGTATTACCACCTAAAGGTAACATTGATGTCTATCTTTCCGGATTTGTTTCTATATAAACACAAGTCATTTTTAATAGGATCATCCTATATTATCTTTTTGTAATCTGTTTTAATCTGAATAGGGAAATCATTACAATTCAGGAAGAGACCTAAATTATCCTTTTTAATGACTGCAGAATGCTCCATTTTATTTAGTTGGTTGCTGAAACATTATTTCTAGATTGTTAATTTTTCAAAATTTTAAGCAGGAGAAAGTAAAAATAACAAAATAGTTTCAAAA